>PVJX010010095.1:0-58365 GCA_004027295.1 Dolichotis patagonum
AGTCAGGAATAGCACCTTGTCTTGTAAGTTTTAGTGTGAACATTTTCCAGAATCAATTGTTTATGGCACTATGGAATCAATTCCACAATCTCTGCCCCAATGTGACATTCTTCATTTCCATTTTATTGCATCCCATTGTTTTCTCAACATTTTAAATTTGCCATTTCTTCTCCTTTGTTCATTTCCTTCACCACATGGATCATGATTTAGTGCAATAATACACAACTGGGATAGAATTCTAGCTTTGTCAGTTACAAGATGTGTGACCTTCAAGATGTCATTTAACATTATGAAACTCATTTTACTAACTTACAAAACAGAATAATTATGCCTGTGCAATGGTGATACTTTAAGCATTATGTTAGATGACACATGTAAAAACTCAAACACATTTACTAGAATTTGAGAAGTGTTTAACAATTTTTTTCCTTTTCTACTTGGTTTTAGGGATGCATACAATCAAATTCATGGTTTCAGTTTCCACATCTTATAACACTACAAAAAATTGGATGGATCAGTGTAATTGGATTGAAATATAAAAATGATGTTTACAGATTTTTAAAGGTAAAATGATAATGTGTCCCCTTATCATTAACTATATGCAGGAAACTTTCATGTAAATTGTACTGCACACAAAGGTAAATGTAAAATTCTACATTCACAGTAGGCTTATAATTTAGATGGAGAATTGTATATAAACCAATAGTAATAACAAGAAATGCTTATTTCTGATTAAGGAGAGTCAAATAGTGCTTTTTGGAGAAGATTACGTGTGACCCAAGTCTTTGAGAGTTAGTATGATTCTGACAAGTCTGCATGAAAATGTCTACATTGATTTAAAATTTAATTCAAAGTGGAATTATTTGAGCTACAAATTGCATTTATTTTTTTCCTGATAGGAAAAATTTAACATTTCCTATATTCTACACTAGAAACTCCACCACAGTCTAGATAAAAAGATATTTGCTATGTTTGTTAGAATTCAACAAATTCTCAAAATTAATAGTTTTGCAATTCAGTCAGATAAGCTTTTATTGAAAGAGAAGTTTTACCCAAGAAAAGTGGAGGACTCTTCCTTCTTTGTTAGTTCTTGGCCATGGTTGTGTGTACTGTCTCCCTACAGCATTGTGAATCCATGTATTATATATCGGATGTATTCTGTGTGCCAGGTTTTTTCCTAGGAACAAAAGGAAAGCAATTCCTGTCCTCATAAATAGTACATTCTAATGGGTATAGTGATAAACATAATGAATATGTAACATAAATACATATTATGTCCATGTGATAGCTAAAGTCTCCACAAAATAATAAATCCTAGGTAACAAGAATAAAAGGAGAAGAAAGCATTGGTAATACATCTCTGAGAGTGGCATGAGAAAGTCTATAGTTTAAATGAAGGAGACATGTTAGATATGACATTTCATTATGCTTGTGGTAAATCACCTTTGTTAATATAAATGGAAATAGAAATACTGGCAGAAGGAATAACAAATATATAGATACTAAATTATGATTCTTTTTGGTAGGCCACTGGACAGCTAAAAGATGACAGTCCAGAGAATAAATAAGCAAAGATGAACATCAGGGACATGAGAAAAATGTTCAATAATGTGATGATAATGGAGAGATTGAATAGTTCTCTGCAGGTGATTATAAAAACTTATGCCATTACAGTGAGTGAAATGTAGAATCAGAGCAGTATTTTAAAAAATGAAGTGCTAAAATAAGACTTGCATTTCACACGAATTATTTTAATAGTGAAATTAGAGTAGTATTACAGGGAAAACAAAAAGGTAAGTGTAACAAGCTAGTGCCACAAGACTGGTAGTGTAAGAGCAGAAAACGACATAGCTTCAGAGAAAGCAAGAGAACATCCAATTCAGACGGGGATGGCCAAGAAAGGAAGAAGTTTGGGAGGAAAAATAAGTTCAATTTTAGACTTAATGATTTGAAATGTCACTTTCATATCAGTGATGTCATATTAAATAACCAAAAGGACACAAGTCTCTGAGGTCAGGAGAAAAATTTAAAATAGAAAATAAAAATTTGGACCACCCCTGTATGAAGATAGTATTATAATTATAAGAAAGAGTTCTCCAAGAAGATGAAGATAGTATTATAATTACAAGAAAGAGTTCTCCAAAAAGATGGTGTTATAAAGAAGAGAAATTCAAATACTGAGTTCTTGGACAAGATGAATAAAGACAAAACAAGAAAAAGATGGCACAAAATCTTAGCCAGTGAAGTTGTAGGGAATCAGCATGGGGATACATAAAGCCAAAATGACAAGAATGTCAAAGAGTGGCAAAAAATTTTTGAGTTACCTACCCAAAACAAAACAAAACAAAACACCACACACACACACACACACACACACACACACACACACACACACACAAATGACCTGAGAACTGAGAGGAAACCACTGTCTCAGTAACATGAAGGTCAGTGCTTGGGTTTCCACAACATACTTGAGGCAAAGACTATATGGATATAAGCAAAAGGGACAGGAGACAACCAATACAAACAACTTCTCTGAGCATATTTTCTTTGAGAACAAAGAAAAAGGACATAAAATAGGATTTATCTTTATAAAACAGTGTTTTCCTAGCAAATAGAATAATAGAATTATTATCCCATTATTTAATAATGAAATTACTAAATTGGTTTTAATGAAGAAATAGACAGACTGTGTCTACTAAATTCAAGCTTTTTAGCTCTAGGAGCAAACAGGTCTGACAAATGCTTTTTCTCAGCTTCCGTAGTTGTTCAGGTGCCCCACACTGTAAACTTTATCCTTTTTCTTAGTTACATTTATTTTTCACTTCTATATAAAAAGTGTACATATCAGTGAAGTATCAGATGATGTTCTCATACATTGTAAAATTTTTAAATCTCTGAAAGAGGTTCAGCTCATTCTCTGATGCTTCTCTTTTTAGATCCCATTGAATCTCAACTACGTCATACAACCAACACCCAACAGAGCTCTCAGCACCTATCCACTTAACTCTTTCCAGATTTGACATGTTAATATTACAGTGGATTTTTCTGCCACCAGAATATTCTTCATGTGCCATGTTTCTGCACGGTATGAAGAAGAGATCTACATCTTGCTTTCGTCCAATGTTGCAGTAAAAGGAAACAGTGTTTCATTCACTGTCACAGCAATTCCTCAATTTAACCCATTATGTATGCTCCACATATAAGCTTGTTTTCTATGTTATGGGAATCTTTAAAGAAAATGTCACAGTGAGTTTCCTCACTGTGTAAATATGTACATATACATACATATTTTTATATATATACATATATATATACATATATACATATTTTTCTGCACTCAATCCAGTTTAAAAATCTGTAAACTCCCTTAAATTTTATTTCTGAAAATTTGTGTCCTTGCTCTTAATTTATAGCATGCATTTTAACTATTTATGCATGCTACACATTCATTCTCATCCATTTCTGAATATAAATAAAATATTGTTGTAATAACGATATTTTTTCCAAAAACTTAAGTATGAGTTTACAGCTCTGTAAATCAGTGAACCCAACCTTTCATGTTATTACTTTCTTTTATTGCATTCTTTCTTAACCTATCAATAATTAGACTAAAATCATTAATAAAAAAGTAAACATTATTAACCATTATTATGTTTAAGTGTACTCATCAAAGATATGTTTTAAGAATTAAAAGTGGTGAAATATTCACAATAATAATTATGTCTCTATACCAGCTAGCATTGACTGAGTACTTACTATATGCTGAGGACTCTTCTAAGCACTTCAAAACTATGTTGGTCATGGAAGACTCAATATGATCTCCAGTCCTTCATACCTCTTGAGATTCATGCATGTGGGTAATCCTCTCTCACAATGAGAGGAGCTGAACTTACAACCAGTAGGGTATTACTAAAAGGGTATAATTACTGTATAACAGTAAGTGTTAAACATCCTCAGAGGTTTCCCTTAATTTCTTCTGAGTAATTCTGTGAGAAGCCAGCTTCCTACCATGTCAAATTTAACCTAGGTTACCTGTGGAAAGGATAGCATGAGATAAAACTGAGCTCTCCTCTAAATGACCATTACCAACTTGACAGCCAAGAAAGTGAGCAAAACAAACTCATTTTACCTCTATTCACCTCCAGCCAAAAACTTTTCAAATAACTACTGACCTACTATATATATTCCGCCTATAGATTTATGAGAGACAGAGATATAAATTCTTAGCTAACTCTATCCCCTCTCTCAAGACATCTTTTTTATTTTCTTGGAAGACTGGGAATGGAAGACAGAACCCTCACATTAAACTACATTCTTATTGATTTCTTATTTTATTTTTTCTTTTATTTTACTTATAATGGGTTCTTACTATGTTGTTAAGTTGCTCAGACTGGACTAGAACTTGCAATCATCAGTCTTTAGCCTCCAGAATAGGGGCAGATATTAAAGATGTTCTATTTTAAGCTATTATGCTTTGGAATAATGTATTATATAATGGATAGCCAGTCTGTTATTCCTTTAGACAACTCCTTTGCACTGGGTAGGTAACTTAATCTTAAATTTCTAAGTTAATTAAGGGAGTGGAATCTAGTATAAAAATGCAACCTTCTAGCTTGAATATTCAGTAATTGTACATGTGCTTTCTTACTACATTTTAGAGAAAGCAATTCAGTCTTCTGTGAGCACAGCCTCTGTTGCCTATCATTCATTATCTATGCAGTGGCCTTTTGCCATATCTAAATCATTGGTCTTCAATGTTATTTTTGATATATTGCCCAATCTACACAAAAGCTGACCTCCAGAATGTTATATGAAGCTGTGCAATGCTAACTCTTTTAAACCACAGTGAAAGTAAGTGCTTATAATTTATGCTGTCTTTTTATTCCCTACATAATTTTGATTTTAATGCATCATCTCAACCACATCAATATCCTTTTGTCACTAGCAATTGAAAACAAAAATATCAATGTTTCATTGCTCCTTTTGGACAATTAAAGAGGGAATCTCTGGGCAGTAGAACTTGATGTTGATGGGAGGAGTTACTATAAACTTTGTAGGATAAGGGTATTAATATATCAGAAAGCACTACATGTGAAATTCTAAAGAACTAGAGGCTGGACTTGACTTTGTTCCTATGGAACTGCAAGGTTTTTGACTGATTTTGTTTTCTTGCTTCCATCTATCAACTACAAATGTTAAACTACCCCAGTTTGGCCTGGCATATAAATAGAATAATTCAGAATATGTTATGTGGAATCTGAGGTAACTTATCATAGGACAGAGTCCAATAGTAGCAGGATACCTCTTAACAGATAGTTCAAAGTCCATAACTCATTTCCTAAAGCGAAGTCTATGTGTAAACGTGACTCAAAATTATGTAACTGTGGCTCAAAAATATTTTTAAGTACTGATATTATGGTAACTGTCTGTTTCTACTTTCAAGCCAACATTAAAGTCCTGCATTTCTTATGTCAGAAGGTGGACATGTTAGCAGAGGAAATGTTATCAATATAAATGTAATTAATACAATTGTAACTTTCAATTTTTTCTCATGACCCTTTCTTCGTAATATTTATATCCTCTCTCTGTATCCACTAATGAACTTAGATTTCACTGGACAACCATATCCAGTACCAATGGGTTAACTGTTCTTTTTTTAAAAAAATTCAAATAAGTTGTAAATGTCTGTTACCAGATAAAGAAAGCTACTATGGCCTTTTTCTTTACTAGAGCAAATAGAAATAGAGAGAGAATATAATAGCAAATTATAGTACTGAAAAACACAGAGTGGCACAAAGCTGTACTGTTACTTATAATTTTAGAAATTATGATTTTTAAGTATCAGACATGACAGATGAGTTTCATTTTATTTATTTTTTTTGTAAGATCAGTTTTAAAAATCCTCTCTCAATGTCAGTCAAGTCTATTTCCATATAAAATATAAAAGCACCATCTCTTAGTTTTGATCCTTGGATTATATTCAAGAATCTGATTGCCCACAAGTTGCTGTTTGATATTATGAAGGCCATGAGAGCTCATTGATATTGCTCAGTTATTACTGGTTATTATGTGAATAGAATGAGTTAAGACAGATAATATGAGGTCCATTGCAATTCTAATAGATTATTTCTCTTTTAAAATTTGTGCTTTTTAAAAATTCAAACCAAAGTAAAGTAATATTATAATGAAAACACTAACATTATCCGTTAGAGTAAAATTCACCAGCTACGGTTATAAATACTACAAATTTGTAATCATATGCATCTCGTGACCTGATCTGAGAAAACCTTCAGAATGTAGATTAAAATACTATAACACAATGGTGAGTGGAACCAGAATGTTGCATGTTAGTAGCATTGAAAGAGACCTTAAAGTCAGTGATAAGTAGGCAGCTTTTCACTAGAATGAAAAATATTAAGTGAAGAACGCACAATAGGTATGAAGACTTAGAGCATTTGGTTGACAGACTTACTCCTTGACTCTGGATTATTATGAGAACAAGGATCTTTTGGCTATTTGTGACTTAGAAAAAACAAATGCCCTGTTGCATTTCAGTCATGAAACAAAGGCAGGGCTACAGGTGTGGGCAATAATAGGATGTGTAAAAGGGACAAGGGAAGACATAGAAAGTTGGGGCTTTGAAGGGTTATTTGAAATTCAGTATTTTCAGTTTATAGATGAAGAGGCAGAGCATCAGAAATTTATTTGAATTGCCAAAATGCATCCAACAATTTGATGTCAAAGAAATTGCTGTAGGTCAAATCTATTGCTCCCGCTATTCACTATGCTTTTTCATTTATGATTTTGTTTCCAATTAAGAAGACGAACAAGAAAATGGATGTACAGAAAGAAAAATACAAGAACTTACCTTACACGTTAGTTCATTAATGGGAGATAAAGTTGTATCTTACCTCACACTTTGACTGTAAAGCATCCTTAATTGGATAAAAGTGTTAAGGGAAAATATGCAAAGGGAAAGACTATTGCATATGCATGTACTGTAAGACAAGAAATCCTTCCTCTCTTCCCCCCAAAAATCTAGCAAAAAGCGACAGATTTGACTAAAGGAAAATTTTAGTATACCGTTTACTACACACACACACACACACACACACACACACAATTAATGATCTAACTCACCTAGCACTTTTATTTTTTTTTGTAAATCAATTTATTTAACATTGATTAGAAAATTTTCCATAATTTTAATAGATTAATTCTATTTAAACTTACTGATTGATAGAGCTTTATTATGTTTTTCTTTCTATTTTATGAATAATGTTAAAATCAATGTCCTTCTGTACTTATATTGAGTAAAGCAGATATTTCTTGTGACATATGATCTTTGCTGATTTTCCATATTCCTCTTTTAAAAGTTCCTTTCTTAATGTGTGCTTAGAGCTGCCCACCATTGGGGTAGCAATCAAAACCTCTTTCTCCCCAAAGACACTTCCCACCCATTTGCTTTGGAATGGTACTTTTCTATTGTTACCATCACAAAATACCACCAACTGGATGACTAAAAATAGTTCATATTCTCATATTTTCTTGAATCAGGAATTGAACTCAAGACCTCATGTTTGCCAGGCAATTTCTCACATTTCTAAAAGCTTGAGGTCCAAAATGGAGGTGTCCAAGGTGAGATTTCTTCTGTGGCCAGTTCCTTTCATTTATAGATGGCTATCTTTTCCCTATCTCCTCATATTTTCTTCCCTCTGTAAGAAGCCCTCCTTCTAGGCCTACATCATAATCTGTACTTCTAGTAAGGATACCATTGTTGTTAGAATAGGATATAAGATCTCATTTTATCTTTTTAAAAGTTCTGTTTTTCTGAAGGAAAAGGAGTTCAGACTTCTATGTATGGGTTTTGGGGGACAAAATTAAACTATAACAGTCCTGTTGATTTTCTTATCTGTTCTATGAGTCTATCTAATGGGAAATTGAACTCTTACAAGGTCATTTACCTGAATGCCCCTACCTGGATATTGCACAAACTTAACATTTAAGCGTCTTCATGGGAAGTTTGAATTCTGTCACTGCTACAGTATTTACCAAAGTTCCATCACTGAGATATTATCTACATCAATTTAGTTTCATTTACCTAAACATCTTCCATTTCATACAGTTGATTTAAAATGAAATTTTACATTAAACAAAAAAATTACTTGAAAACCAGGATCTGTTGAAGCAAATAGAAGGAATCAGTATAAATAAACTTATAATGATAATTATTGTATTTGTAACATAACTATATAATCATATGTGTAAAATAGTGCTGTTTGCCACAATTTCTATATGCCTAGCACTTCTGGAAAATTCCTTAGAATGAATGTCTTTTAAGTAAAAATTATCCTATTTCTACTTTTCTCTTTTAACAAATGCAAAATGCTCAAGTTATTAAAAAGGGGAAATTTTGGTTTTTGAGAGAGTTAGGGTATTGTGGAAGTTGGGATGAATACTTGAAAAAGAATAAGTAGAATAACTTTCCCTGGAATTTTGCCTAAATTCAAACACCATTAGAAAGTATCTCCATGGTGGCAGCACCAAAATGTCAGTCCCTGAAGGTAGAGACAGGTTCCTTTATAGTTTATGCTTTCATTTAAACTAAACTAGAAAAAAGAAACTCTATTTCAAGTGATTACAGATTAAACAATTCCTTACAATCTGATTTCTTCTGTAAATTTATTCAGCAAATCCTTTCTCCATAAAGGCTAGAAAAAAATTTTCTAACTAGCACCAACTTGAATGAGGACTTAAAAAGCTTATGTTTAAAAGACTCTTGATTTCCTAGTACTGGCTAATTTCAATTGACTTTATGACCTTGAGAAATCATTTCACTTCAGAGATACTCAGGTCCTGATCCTCTCAAACAATAGGCTTGGAGCTGTTCCAGAAGTTCTCAGACTGCGGTTCCTACAGCAGTAACGTCAGCATCAGCAAAGAATTCATAAGAAATGAAAATTCTGAGGCTCCCCCTCCCGACTTCCTGTTCCAGAACCTCTCAACGGAGGTCCAGCATTGTGTCACTAACCAAATCTTCCATGTCATCCTCACAGTGGCATTTAATAGCCAGTGGGCTGGAGAGAGCTCAAAGCTACCTTGTCCCTGCCATCCATAAAGTGTTCTGATCTTGTGGCCTTGAATTAAAGAAGGTGAAAAACATCCTGGGTTAATAATGGGAGGGAAATCTGGCTTCCATAAATGGCTTGGAGAATGAATTCGCTCTTAGCAACAGTCACCTGGCCTAACTAATGACTACAGATCCCATGGGGAGAAAATCCGAGGGAGGGTTTCTCAGGCCACCTGGAAAGGAAGTGGTAACAATATGGGAGAATTAGCCTTGAGCTTAGGGAGGGAAGAGGCAAGCTAATAATGTCTTCATTAGGAACAGCTTGGCAGCGTCATGCATCAAGTACACAAACAGAAGTGTAGAGGAGTGTGGCTTCAGAACTGGGTTCCAAAGGACTCCCACAATTTCCCCTCTAGTCACCCCCCCCACCCCATTTAAGAAAGAAGAGCCTTTTGAAGGAAGGTGGAGAGTGTGTGGAGATAAATTAAAGCAAGACCAAGAAAAAGAAAGTTCCACATTATCCAAGGCCACGAGGCATTTTCTGTCTCACAGATTCCTAAGGGAGCCACAATTTTCCCAACAAATTCATCACAATCCCAGCGGAGCCTGCGCAGATGCAGAAGCAGAATGGGTGGGCGCTTAAAGGCTGGTGCTTGGGAGAGGGAGGGAGAGGCAGAAAGGAACGCTAGCACCATCTAGTGACCTGGGAGACGAGGCTCTTGTGCTCGCCACAAGCTGAGAAAGGTTGGCACTGAAACTGTTTTAAAGAAAACCTTTAATACCGTTTAATTGCTATTCCCCAGGGAATTAAGTAACCCCCCCCCCCCAGCTCCCCACTACGTATGAGTACAAAGTGACAGTCCTGAGAGTAATGACAGAGATTAGTGGGCTGAAGGGTCCTATTAGATCAAAGAATCCTGAATGTGTTAACAATTCCTCCTAATTTAAATGAGCTCCACGATTTGCACGTGGGAGCTCATTCTGGCCTCAAATTAACCCTGAGTAGAGATGCTAAAGAAAAATCATATGGAGGGGAAAACCGAGGGTTGGAGAGATGTGACCCAGTGTCACACAGACCTATTTGCAAAGACAAAATAGCAACCCCAAACAGCTCAGGTCTTTAATATCAAGCCTACATGCTCCAGTACTTCTAAATAACTCTGTGATAAGTGCAGGGTTTGAGAGTCATGAATCATTCCTTCATGGAGTGCCACCTGAGCGTTCCAGAGTTTACAGCTTTCAAATGCCGGACATGAAATCCCGTCCTACATTCTGCACGAAGAACGAAGGGGAATGTTTTCTCGGAGAATATTAAATTGATTGAATGGTCAGCATCAGGCACGCAGAATAGCTAGGTACAACGTCTGTGTTATCATATAGAATGTCCTCCTAAGTTGGTTGGAGAAGACTGAAAGCTGTTAAATTTTTCAGGGACAAGAAAAAGGTAAAGTTACTTCATAAACAGCAAGCAAGCAAAATTCTCCATGGGGAAATTGAAGGTGAGAGCCACAGATAGCATGGACTCTGCTCTGTGAGTACTGCAGACCAATATCCGAGTCATGAGGACCACTGTGAAGAATCACTAATTCTTTTACTTTCATACACCTCCTCACACCTAACCTAGACTGCAGAATCATGTACAGCAGATTGTAACGCTCTTCTTAAAATTGTCCAGTGGGTTTCTAGGGCACCCTCACAAGACAGCAGAGACATTTGTCTACAACTCATAGTAAAAATCAAACGAAGTGACCCTGTGCTTGACCTTTCTTCTTTATGTCATTTTCTTTATCATGCTGCTGCTCCCAGCACCCTAGTTTTCTAACTAAGGCACATGGTTCCTCAGTGAATGTGCAACTATTTTTATTGCATCACAGTAAACATCTCCTTAGAATCTTGGCATATTGCTTCAGTTTTGCGTAAGTGTTATTTGCTCACCTTCTAAGGGAGCCCCTGTTCTTCCTGCCCCTTCTCCAATTCTCTGCATATTATTATTTCCCTCTTTGCCTGCTTTTTAAAAAAATATTCATCATGAGCTAAAATTTCTTATTTATTTTCATGGTACATTTATTTATAATCTGTTACCTTATACTCTGGGCTAAGATGAAGAGATGATTTCTGTTATAGCTAGCACATACTTAGACTGCAGTGCATAATCAATAAACGTTATATCAGTTTTACCAAGTCTCAATACAAAAGCAGATCATAATAAGTGCTCAGTTGATATTGGGTGAACATATGCTGTCACATCATTTAAGGAATAGGTAAAACAAATTGTGGAGGAGGATAGCCATTTCCGTAAATGATGGTGAGGGAATTGGATATTCACATAAAAAATCTGAACGAAAATTATACCACACAAAAATTTTAAGGTGGATTGCAAATCTGTTTGCGAAAGATAATAAAATAAGTGCTATCAGAGCAGAATATAGTTATTACCACATGTGTTGAAGTTTATTTTTAAAACAGGATAAAAAATTATTGAAACATGAAGAAAGTATTAGATAAGCTGATTTATGTTGGAATTAATTATATTTCACTATGTTGTGAAAAAGACAAATCACAGAGTTCAAGAAATTATTTGTAATACTATATGATAAAGGCAGAGTAAAGAACGCTTATGAAGTAACTAAAAAGGAAGTCCAATAAAATTAGTCAAAAAAGGCAGTTAATTTACAAAATACACACAGAGACACAAATGAAAGAATGCTCGGCATCATCAGTTATCAAGAGGACGTGAAATAATGCTAAAAACATGAAATACATCTGTACTAGAGAGTGGAAAAGGAAGAAAGAAACAAAGACGATAGAAAATAGAACATAAATAGATGGTGATAACATATAGGGCTGCAAATGTTTGAGGATGATAGATAATATAAATATAGCTGATAAAGAGATGCTATAATAGATGATAGATACATAGATCGATACACAGAGAGATGTCAATCATTCACTAAGACCAGGAACATCTCCACTCTTCACTGCTTCTGGTAGGAGATAAACTAAACCAATTAGTTTGGTAAATTGACTGACAACACCTTCAATGAGTAAATGTATTTATGCCAGGACCCTGCAATTTTCTTCATATTTGAATGCACAACAATGCAGATTGTTGTGCAATCCTAAAGACAAATAAGGAATCCTCATGGACATACTATTACAGATAGTGATTAGTAATACTAATAAAAGCTCCAATTCTAAAACAAGTTAAATATTCCTAAACAGTAGAATTCTTAAATTTTGATAAACATGTGGAAAGGAATTATGCTAAGGAATGAAACATAACAAATTATTGCTATATCAGATAATCCAGATAAATTTCCCAAGCATAACACTATGCAAAATAAGTCACATATTAAATAGTGAACAAATATTAATGCCTGCAGTTAACATTCAAAAACACACAGAACTGATTTCTGATAGTGCAACTATAAAGCAGTTATAAAGGTTACTGTCGTTGGTGACCATAATAAATAACAGGCAGCCAGGAGGTTTCTGTGAAGTTTTGTACATCCATATTTTCTACTTACAGATATGTGTGGTTGCTATACTAGTGTGCAGAGTTATGAACAAGTGCAGCATGATGCAACCTCAGGATTGGAGCTTGTGAGTGGGCTTCATGAAAAAGAGTAAGTCATATAAATAAGTTAACATTTCCTTGATAAAAGAATAGAAAGAGGACAGAGTCTGAAGAATGAACAAAGCGAAAAGAAACAAATTAAAGAAAAAATAGAATTGCTTTACTTTTTGGCACTATCACCAACTGTTGGCATTACAATTGACCTGCAACTGTATCTACTTCTGCATTGGTTTCTCACCTACGCCTTCCGGAAATTCATGGCAGCATCTACCATGTACTCGTCTCCCCCTGGCTCTTTACTCCCTATGATCTTCCTCCCTGGCAGGGATAATGAATCCAACCAACCCCAAGCGATTTGAACTAGTTCCCTTCTAATTTTTTGTAGAGAAACCATATCTGGGATAGAAATATGGTTAGGGCCAAAGCTGACACTAACCTGTACTAACTGTCATAATCTTAAAGCTGACTAATTCTAAGAAAGGAACACTTCATCCAGTGTGTCTAAGGAACTTTTCAAACTTGGAAAAATTTAGCCTGCACAAAGAACCGAAGTACCAAGGTGGACATCGAGCTTCCATCATCCCATGGTGTGAAACTCTTACTGCTCATGTCTGAAGAATTTACAGTTGTAAGGTAGATTATCAAATAATGCTCTGAATGTTATTATATTTTGTTATGTTATTCTAAAATAGTAGGATGAAAATTTTAACATTATCAGAATCACCCAAGGTGCTTATTAAACTAAGCTGTCTTACAGACTTAACTGATTGAGAAAATCTTGTGGAATCAATAATATATAGCAGGTTCCTCAAGTGACACAATTAGCACAGTACACAGATTATGACATCTTTTCTGAGTTATCAGACATTTGTTGGATTCTGAGTTTAGTCACATATATATATGCTGTAGAAGTGTGTGATTTATTCAGCTTGCTAAGCCACTCCTTTCCTACTAGTGACATATAGATGGTAACCTGATTAATCTTTTAGAATTTCTTTCAGTGTTAAATGAATTACTGAACCTAGCACTGTGTTTGACACAGGTGACATATGAAAAATGTCAGATAGTGTGTCCAGCTCTACTGCAAAATCAGGAAGGATTTGCAACTGCTCTTTGAAAAGATTTTAGCTTCCTCATCTGAGCAGAGAATATTACCATAGTAATTAATTGCATATTCTATGCATATCAACACATTCACACCTTAGTGGTATATTCTCTCTCTCTCATATATATATATATATATATATTTCATACAGTTTCCATGAGACAATTTTTTTACCCAGTCCATTGTAAGCTAAATGAAGGCAAGGTTCAGATCTATTTACCTTACCACTATATGGATATATTTAGGTTTCCTTACATTATGGTGCCTGACACTTAATAATCATGCAAAAATAATGCTGCATGAATGAAAATATAAATAATGATCAAAACAGACAAATAGCACCATTCTTCAAATTTATCAGAGTAACTTAAAACCTACAGGGATGTCAGATTTTGGAAATAAAAATATAGAATACAATTTAAATTAGAATTTGAGATAACAAATAGCTTTTAGTGTTAATTATGCCCCAAGTAACATTTGGAACATGTTTGTAGAAGAAAATGGTCATTGCTGATAAAAGATCCAAATTTGCCTGTTGTTGAGGTCTGCGCCTAGATCCCCAATCTCCTAAATGAGCGCATTGTGAAGGCCCTAAGGAATGAGAGGAGAGGCACGATCATTAAGGCTCCAGGAGGAATAAAATCACCTGCAGAACTCATAACTGTAATAGCCAAATGACTATCCCTGGGTGGTCTGTATTTATTCGAAACAAGGAACGAATTGAGTGGAAAATGCAGGAAACCTGAGCAGGATCTTGGGAAGGGTTCAAGGACTCCTCTGAGCAACAGAAGATGCTAATTAAGGAAAACTATACAGAAAGTCTCCAGGTGGCCTCAGCTGAGGCCTATCTTGCCTTTTGAGGCTTCTCCTTCATCTCAGTTCAGCCATGCCTGGGCCATGCCACATGTATTCAGCTTCAATGACTCCAGCAACCTGTTTCTCTTGTTTCTTTATGCAGCAATCCCGAGGATAGATCTAGTGTAGTGTTAGAAATCAGAAACAAATATAGAAGAGTGTGGTAGTAAAACAAAACCGTGCTATATAAAGAAAACAAATTGGTATTTGGGTGTGCGTGTGTATGATTGAAAGAAACAAAAAATTTTGTAGAAGAATTTGGTTTTATTAAGTTTCGTATGAAAATGATAAAAGCTTAGAATTTTAACTGTTATGATTTGTTTGTGAATAGTTTTTATACAACAATCTTTTATTTTGTGTTCTCAGCCAATGTATTATTTTGTTGATCCTCCTAACAAAAACAGAATTCTATGTTTTAGCTAACAAGTAAATCACCTTTATAACAGGATTGTAAACAAATCCTTAACACCTGAACTTTCTGATTGTTCTAACCTATCTTTTCTATCCAAAGTTCATAATGGTGCTATAAAAGAGATTCAAATGTTGGCTAGGGATTAAAAACTATTTTAAGGTCATTCATATATATATTCATAAATAATATATTCAAAGACATTCTGAAGAAATGTATTTTCTAGAAAATAATGCTCCAGTAAGATATATACTTGGTAGGGCTCTCAGATTTGAGATGATACACCTGAACTCCAATGACCAGTGATTTATTTAATTTTATTTTTCTACGGTCTCACTTCCTGTCTTCCTAATCCTACTTGCTGATCACTATTGTTGTTCTTTCTGTTTTCTAATGATACAGGGAAACTTTTCATCTACTATAAAAATACTAACTTACTACAGATATTATTTATTGTTTCCTCAAAGAAGATAACGTTGTCCTGAATGATGGGCCATTTAGGCACAGGTCTTATCTTGAATAAAGACAAAATATTTGATGCTATTTCATAATGTTTTGCATGTCCTTTTGTTTCCCCAATATTATCTTTATTCCCCATGTTAAAACTACCTCAGTAGCCTTCATCATGCAATCCTCTTTGGAAATCATCACTTCCCAGCTTTGGCTCCCTGTTCCATGAATAATTATGTATGAATTATGAATAAATAAGTATGTAGGAGGCAACATACATGCAGAGTTCACAAGAATTCCAGTGTTTCAGTGCTAGTTCTTGCAATAAACAGCTCTGCAATCTCCAGACAATCTCCACAGAGCCTATTATTTTCTCATCTACACAATAAAGGGATTGTGCCAATTACAGTTATATAGATACCCTTTATCTTGAAGAGTACTCTGAAGTAAGTTCCTTAAATTCACATCAATGTTCCAGTTTCTAGGAGCAAAGAGCTAAAAGAAAATGATGGGGCAAATTAAGTAATAACATCACATACAACCAGAGACCATGGGACCTATTACATGATTTTTCCAATTTTGCCCTTTGCAGTGAACTTGTTCTTTTGTATAGCTGAATCTAGAAGTAGGTGAAAGAATCACACTCACAAACATTTTAATTTGCTATAATTATTTTAACACATAGTTTTGTACAGTGACATGATATTTCATATCTAATATACACAATATATTATATGTGCTTATTATATATGTTATATACATTTAGTACTTAACTGAGAATAAATTGAATCCAACACTGGGAAAAAACTGAAGATAGTCCCCATTTCACAGTTGAAGAAATTGAGTCTTTGGTGGTTAATTAGTGTGCCTTTTATCACTCTGTCTTAAAAAGAGAATGAGAACTGAGCCCAGGCAAATAATGCTGGGCCTGCATGCTTAACCTGCTCTGGTTTCTCTCCATTCTCCTAGTAATCACATGATGTCTAATAACAGTGTGTCTGCCTTCATCATCAGTAAGGCCCTCAACATCTGTCTAGACACAGAGAATTCACTATTTGCCCCCTATACACACACTACCTTTAGTCCAAGATAATGTCCTATTATAGTCACTGTAGACTCAGAATATATTTGTTATGTTGAATTTGGAGAAAATGATACTACTTTTTACTTTGTATCCACATCTTGATAGTTGGTATTGTTGTAGAGCTAAAACTACATTGTTTTGTGCAAATAACAAGCAAATGGCATCTAAAATTTTATCAATATGCACAAAATGACTTAAGTAATAATGTTTCAAGATTTGGAAATAATAAAAGTCTATAGTGGCTTTGGTTATAGATAGATATTGGGATTAAGATAATTCTGACCATTTAATTAATACTATAATGGATTTCAAAGACCCTGAATATAAAGTTTCAACATTTTTAACCAATCTGTCTAGATTTTATATTATGTGTGTGACAGGCATAGGGGAGGAGTTTAGGAGGAGCTTTGGCTTAGAGTGCAATGGCAAAGAAGTCTTCAAAGAAAACTTTAAGCTTGTGTAGCCAAAAAAGAAAGATATTTAGCTTAGAGTTTGATAGATGTGAAAAAGACAGGAGACACATCCAATTTAAGATGATATATGACTTAAAACTTGAGAAATAATAAGTCATAAGGAATAAAGAGAATAAGAGTGACAGCTATCACTTGCTTTTAAAGAGTCACCCTCTCTTCTTTTTGTTCGGGGGGGCTTGTACTACTTCTGTGCAAAGAGATATAAATGTAAGTCTACTACGGCAGGACAGCATTCGGACAAAGATCTTTTGCTACTTACTTAGAGGTAGATAAACACAAGGAAACTGTCTTTTCTGATTTTCATTCTTAACAGCATTTATACAATGGTTGGATCTGCTTTTGTTATATAGTGACCAAGAGGCAAGAATCTACCGAATCAGTAGCAAACTCTGAGCCCTTTTATTTTTAAGTTACTGACTCACTGCTGGCAAACAGTTGTTTTCCAGTACATTTTAAGTGTGAAAAATAAATCTCCATGTGTTTAACCCACTCTTCATTGTGATTTCTTTTTCTTGTGACTGAAAATATTTCCAGTCAAAAGATGAATTAAAAGCTACAGAAATGGTATAGATAAAAAATCTGGAAGCTAAAAAGAGTGTAGCATATTACAAGACATAAAAGAATTTTCCAAGTAAATGGAATAATCATAGGCAATTGTGAAGGAATAACAAGAGAAGAGATGTGCCATAGCCTCCCTTACCTTTCATTTCCATTAGTCAGCAAATATTTAAGGAGTAACTGTTTTCTGGTACTATTCAGAATACTGAAGGTATGGAAAAAAATAAAATAGACAATTTTTTTCTAAGGCTTTTTTTTCTATGCTATGTGACTCAGTAGTGCTGAATTTGGTTGCATTTTTACCTAAAATGGTCAACTTTTGAGAAGGTGAATTTTGTACAAAGACTTGAAGGTCATAGAAAAACAGGAGTAGTGAATATTCAATGGGAAAATGTTACAATCAAAGGGAGAAGCAACAGTGAATACCTGAGGAGAGACTATCCCTAACATTTTTATGCCTGCATAAGGGGCAGGTTAGAGGGAGAAACAGGAAATGAGCTCATAGAGGAGCGTGCAGGGATGAGGCACTGGGTAGTATCTTGTAAAGCACTGTAAGGCTTTAGATTTCTTTCACCTGAGCTATAATTATATTGGCGACTTTGTACAAAAGTGTAACATGATGTCTATATATCACAGATTTATACCTCTGAGCAACAGGCTAGGAGAATGATAAAAGTTCAGGGAGCATTTTGGGGGAGCATTACAGTACCATAGACCAGTGACGGCAGTGTTGGGACAAAGCAGAGCTTAATAAGCGTGATGGGAAGTGTTTGCAATATTTATATGCTTTGATGAGTAAATGGCCAGGGTTTAACTGATGGATTAAAAGTGAGCTATAAAAGCAAGAAGAAAATGCACCCTAATTCCAAGGACCATGTACTGAACAAATGAAAGATGGACTTTTTACATATAAAAATGGAAGTTACTATTGGAAATGAGATTTTTTTGGATTTTTTTTACTTCACTGTAGTACAAGCAATATGCAAAATTGAACACACACACGCATATAATAATAAGTTTATGTATATACCATGACAACATCTTGAAATGTCATTTAGCTATTTAGTATAGATACAAAATATACAGGTGGATGTATGAGTCTGGTATTTAAGAGAGAGCCCAGGGCTACAGAAGGGAGAGCAGACTTCCAAATGCAGATAAGAATTTAATTAAATGGGCCTGGAAGAAATCACCCAAAATTGAGGAGAGAGAGGGAAGTGTTTGAAAGATGTATGCTTGGTTCATTCCTGTGATAAGGGATACAAAAAAGGGGAAATAAGACAAAAGAGAAGTAACATGGCAGAAAGGAAAAGCATTAAGTTTAAGTGAAGCCAAAAGATGACTTTCAGGAAAGAGAGTTAGTAGCAAGTTGACATCACATCTTGAGTTAGTTAAGACTAGTATTCCAAATCTATCAGTTCTAACTCCAAACACTGAAGGAGTACTGGGGCAAATTCATTAACTTCAATGTTCTTCGATGACAACTACAATAAATCAGATTATTTTCTGTCCAGTTTCCAGATTGAAAAGGTTCAAAATCCCAGTTATGAAAGTTACTCATTTGGGTAACAGGTCAATGCTCATTGCATGACGGTTGCTTCTTTTTCTTCATTTTCTTTTTCTTTTTTTTTTTTTTCCTAAAGAGTTATGCTATGGTAGTCTACTTCCTAACCATTTTATGAACAGAATAAAAAGGCCCAGTGATTCTTTATCATGCAATCATATGTGGCAAGTGAGAAATTCCTGAGAATCAGAAGAGGGAAAAACCTAGAAGGGACCTGGACAGTGACAGAGACAGGGTGTGTGTGTGTGTGGGGGGGGTGTGCTCAAATTCTGGGCATCGTGAATCACTGATGAAAAAGAAAAAAAAGAAAAATCCATCTGATGGCGTAAGGCACTTGTCACACTACTCTCTGTGCTTCATAAAATGAGTAACTTTTGGCAGATTGTCAAAATGAAAAAATATGCAATCACACACACACATATTCTTAAGTATCTACAGGGTGAGACAGAAGAAAACAAAGCTTCAAGGCAGATTTTCTAAGGATGTGTGTGTGTGTGTGTGTGTGTGTGTAGCAAGTTTCAGACACATTTTCTTCACTGATTAGTTTATTTTATGGCTTCCTACTACATTTTTTTCTCCAAACAAATAAAACTACATTTTATCATTTTTTGTATCTAGTATTCATCAATTTTAACATCAAGAAATTCAGAAAAGGACTGTAATAAACTTTCCCTGAATTAAAAGTACCCACACTTTCATAAATAGAAAAATCAATTGGATATTATTTAAATCCTTCAAAGCAATTCATCATTTTCAAATATTCCAAAAAACATTAAAAGAATCCACAAATACATAAGGATTAAAAAATAATTATTTGGACTTACAATGCATCATTAATGAAGTCTCTAAAGGACTCCTATACTATCATGCTTTGTTAGTCCAATTTAAACAAGAATCTGTAAATGTTAGATTGATAAGAGATAGGTGATACAACTAGATTTTTCAAACATCAGTAGTTTGTCAGTTAAAAATTTTCTTTATATGATTCCCTGTCATTATTTTAATAATAATCTTAACAATAAAATCTGGTTTACTCTCTCCCCTGAATTCTGGGCAATTTAAAGATGTTTGACTCAAGTTATAAACTAGTTATATATTTGGAAAGAATGTCTTTCAGCAATGATCTGAGTGTTTACTGGAGTTAATATTCAATCTCTTACAATTAGATCTGTAAAAAAGTTGTGAAAACCTAGGTTAAAAACTTATTTTTATTAGTACATATGCGGGACACATACAGACCACATTCATCATAGGAAATCAGTACATGTACAGAGCACATTACATTTGCATTCTTGTTTTTTTTTTAATCTCTTTCCCTTCCTTCCCCTTCCCTTCAGGCTTGGTCCCATTTTACAGGGGGTCTCTCTCTCTCTCTCTCTCTCTCTCCTCTTCTACTATCTTTTATTTTGTACTTAAGTTTATTTATTTTGGATTTTTCATATCAGAACTACAGTGCAATATTTAGGCCTATGTATCTGATTTATTTCACTTAATATTATGATCTCAAAGTGTGCCCTTTTTCCTACAAATGACTCAAGTTTATCCTTCTGTAGAAGTGCAGTTAGTTTTGAATGCTCAGAATAAAGGTAAATTCTTTAGACAGATCCTACTGTAGGTATGACTTTGCTCTTCCTAGAAATAATTTGCTTCCTTATGGTTTGCTAAGTGAAAGGGGTATCTTTTAAGACTCTTTGGTATGGTTTAGATCATAGCCACTTGAGTTTGTAAAGAATCATGAAGTTGATTTATTTTATTTTATTTTATTTTTTAAATTAATTTCATTAGTACATTTGAAATATACATAATGATCAAATTCATCATAAGAAATTTATATCTGCACATGATATATCTTGATTCTTTTTTCCTTACTCTCCTCTCTTTCCTTATGTCTCCCTTCCCTTCCTTATTTACAAAAGCTTTGTTTCTATTTTTTCCTTTCCTGTATTTTTTCATTTTTCTCTCCCTTCCTTTCCCTCTCCTTTTTCCTAGGTCCCCTTCTCACTTGAACATTTTCTTCCTATTTCATAGTCTACTATACTTCTTGGTCCTTTTTTTCACTTCTGCTTTCTCACACCAAAGAAACCATGTGATATTTGACCATGTGTTTCCAATATGCTTCCTGTACCAGTATCATCTCAAGGTTCATCTGTTTACCTCGAAATGTCTTGTTTATCATTCTTAATGGCAGAGTATAAAAATTGTATAAAAATCCACATTTCCATTATCCATTCATCAGTTGATTGACATTTGGGTTGCTTCTAACATTTAGCTATTAAAAACTGTGCATATGTATATGTGTATATAATGTCACTGTGGTATGATGTGTTTAATTCTATAAGGATGATACCAAGAAGGGCAATGTTTTGGTCAAATGAGATCTCTACTCCTAGTTTTTTAAGGAATCTCCACACTGATTTTTATAATGCTTGCTCCAGTCTACACTCACTCCAACAGTAGAGAAGGGCTCCTTTTCCTCCAAAGCCCCATCAGCATTTGTTATTAGTTGATTTCTTGATAATACCCATTCTTTCTGGGGAGAGATGGAATCTCAGTGTTGTTTTAATTTATTGAACGTCCATTGATGTTGAACATTTTCTCATGTCTTTATTTTAAGCTCACATTTACAAAGAACTCCCAAATGCATTTTTCTACCACAATCCAGTCCATGAGTATGGACAACTGGACTTATTACAATTACCAATAAGGAAACTAAATCTCATGTTTAGAATCTTGTCCTAAACTTGTGACATAAGGAAACTAAAAAGCAAGGTAGATGATAGAATAAAATCACATTAAGTCATCCTAAAATATATCAAGTATACCAGGGTCTGAAACCACGTAGGTAGATTCAACAGCAACTAAAGGCCCTGGCAGAAGATAGAATAAATTCAGGTCAATGATCCTAAAATATCAGGTACACAAGGGTCTGAAACCACATATTTAGATTTCATAGAGAATATTATCCTCCCAGTGTTATAGGTTAAGATTTTCCAACCCATTCTGTTTCTTGCAAGGTACAGTGAATTAGAGAATCAAAATCTATGTTCATCTTTATTATTTATATGGCTGTGATACATGAGCTTTTTCCACATTATGCAAAAAAGTTTATTTTTCTCCCCAAAGCTGCCTTTCTTCAGAAGAACCACAAAATAAGATGGTTTATTTTGCATGATTGATTACAGCCATCCTGCTCATATATCTAAGGGCTGACATTTTAAATCACATCTTCTTTTCAGCTGAAGGAAATGAAATGATTTTCCTATCTTGACATGATTGATTATTTGGAAGCTGAAGCCAAAAATCTATACTAGTTCCATCTATAGCTCCCACCAACTGATAGTATGTAATCAAACCTTATTAAAATCATGCATGACTTGCAACTGCAGCTTTATATCTGACAGTAAGTAAATATAATGTGCTTCTGCCTTCAGAGTGCACTTTTATATTAATGTGGTGGTTGATATATGTATTTATGAGATTATAGGTGATGTAAATTTTACCTGTACAGATAAATGGTATTTCCTTTGTATTTAATCTCCATAAGATATTGAGGAAATCTGAAATAGTGATGGAGCTGAATGTTTATCAATGGTGGATCCATAAAGGGTCTCTAATAGCAAACTGCTGGTCCTAATAGTATGCTTCTTCCTGCTTTTCTAAGGGGCACTTCCTTTAATTCAAACCCAGAGCAGGATCTCAGCTATAAAGATGAGTCACCATGGCACACAGGCTAAAATTTACACACTCTGATATCAGTGGAGTTATTGAAAAAGGTTTCATCCATTTAAAGTTACACGGCAGGATATGGAACATAGAGACCAGTGACTGATCCAAGGGTTAGCACATTTATGGGAAAATCAATGCTTAAGTTATCATTTCCCTTGCTTTAATTATAATTCCAATTTTCTTTTTGGATGGTGCAGATCAAATAAAAATAGGCCATGTCTCTTCATTGTAAACACTGTCCCATCAATCTGCTCTCTGTCATTGCTGAACCTTACCACAGGCATTTAACCCAGCCTCCCTGTCCCTAGAGTTAATTCTGGCTGTAGATTTTGCAGGGCCAAGCATAAAGACTCCAACTGGCCCAGTGACAGCACAAAACCATCCATTGGCACACCAAAACCATTCTGAAAGAAGCCAAAATTTCAAGATACATTTCCTAAGATTTGAATAAATATTTTTAGAAATCTTTTTTTTTAGTTGAATGCTAATGCCTTCATTAGATCTATGTCTCTTTCATCTCTCCTTCTTACATCTTCTAGAAATAGGCTTAGGATTCTTATTCTACAACTAGTGATAGGATGGTAATGAAGAATGATGTGTATTTCTTCCTATCATAAGAGAGCTTGAAATGATAAATACTATAACTGAAAAGCAGTGGAATAGTGAATGAGGAATGTTGAATTACAGAACAATAAAGGCAAACACAGGAGAAAAACAAGATTCCCTTCAAGAATCATACATGGATGCAATTCAGAATGCTGTCCAAATAACTACAGTGAGCAGGATACGAGGACTATTTCAGTAGGAGCATCATGTGGAAATTTAGCACAGTGAGGTTCCCGTAGAGCATAATTGATTTGCAGATGTAGAGTAGAGCAGAAATGGTTCTACAAATCATGATGAAAATTGTCCCTTCTTCCATATGCTACTAAGAAGCCATGTATGTATTTATTCTTTCTTATTATGTCTTTACTATATGTAGTAATTATGATGATCTTGGGGTGTTGGTACATATACCTATAACAGCTTAGTCATTTTCCTTCTCTTACTAGTTGTATACTAAATGATTTTGGAAAGAAAAATGGGGAAATTGAAACTTCATTTTGGTAAAGACAGCTAACATATTTGAACACTATGATTTCTTACATTTTTTTCTCATCAAAAATCATATCTTACTCTTTTAAGTACTTTTTATTATAAATAACCTAGTTAATCTGAGGATTTCAAAGATTAGGAAACCAAAACTCATGCTGTGAGTTCCATTCATCAAAAATCTATTTATGAATGTAGTTTGATATAAATCATTCTACTTCCAGTTCCCAAAAATTGCATTATATTTTAAAACACCAATAATCTGATAAAATATCAAACCAGGTGAAACTGTAAAATTCAAATGCTGGGTAAATTTTAAATTTTCTTCTTAGCATTTTGCATAAATGATGGTTTTATTCACAAAGCATCTAAAGAATTATTTGCATATTTTAGCGAATAATGAATTAATGAGCATCATATGCACATTTTTTGTGTTAACTTTGTTATTGCCATTGGTCTATAGCTTCTAATATATTTTTTTTATTTGGCACTATCAGGGGCTTAACGTAGATCTTGATTGTCAAGTCTGAGCTAGCAACTCAGTAACAGATGAGAGTATTGTAGGAGCACAAACATAATACAAACACACACACACACACACACACACACACACACACTTGGTGACAAAAGTGACTATGAGAAGATAAATCCTTGGCAATTTGTGGAAAACTTGGAGAGAGTTGTAAGCTTCTATAGAACATGAATTAAAAATGATTGCTGCCATCTCCTAGATTAAGATGCATATTATCTAGAGATGTTTATGATAATGTTGAACAGCAAGATTCACACTTAACTCAGGCCTCATATCTTCCTATTGTAATGCTTGCTCTTCCTCCATAGCAATCTTCTTTATGACCCATGAGTAAACACAGATCTCTGTACTGATAAATAATATGTGTGTGTTGCTAACATTTGATGTTACTGCTGAATAAGCCTGGCAATTCTAATCTCCAGCTGTCTTCTATATATTTTTCCTACTATTCTATTTCATAGGGTTGAATTTACTTTTATCTAATCTACATGGAAACTTGTTCTTATGTATTTATTTGACTGGAGTATTAGCAATTCATTTTCCAGCTATATATTTTAGAACCACATTTCCCTTCACACTATTCAAATTTCCTCCATTTACACATAAGAACCGTAAAACCAATTAATTGTACATTCATGAAGCCCTTTTCCTACACTTCTCTACTCTGTCTCTCTACCACTGCCCTAATTCTGTACCTCATCAGTGAAAGTATTAGTAAAAAATACACATGAATATTTTTCTCATCCTTGGGGGCTTCTGCCAATATCTATGCATGTTCTATTTTTTCCCTTAAAATAAGTAAAAAATATACACAAAAAATGTAGTGAATTTTCATGTCCAGCTTATTGTTAATAACTCAAAACTGGAAAATGAGCACATATATTTCATTCAGTGAGCTGATAAACAGTCTCACTTCTCAGCTCATATGAGTATATGAAGGTCTAGCTCCTTATGCTAACTGAAAATAGTCAACATCAAATGTTACAAATTTTACTATTTTATTCATATAACATGCTCATAATGACAAAATTGTAGTGATAGGACAGTACCCAATGTTGTGGGCCAGTGTGTCTGTTAAGAAGTGGTCCTAGAGATTATCTTTCTAGCAATGAAAGAAATCTGGATTGTGTTGTGTTAATGTTTTTATCAATCTATACATGTTACAAAATTGCATACCAACACACACTCAAGAAATGAATACATGCAAAAGTCATCAATACCTGAATAAGATCAGTAGTTTAATAACATCATAGCGATACTAGTTTCCTGATTTTGAGATTTTACTATAACAATGTAAATTTCTATCATCAAAGACAACGAAGATGGCGATTGAAGCTTTTTATAATATTTGTGCATATTGTTATCAAATTTTATTTTAAAATAGTAAATTAAAATTTGATCATGTGCTTTCCAGTGTTCTGTTCATTATTTAGCTTCTCTTTAGACTGTACAAATCTTTGTGCTTCTTACTATCTTCCTCAGTCTTTCACTGACTCCCCTTAGACTTGAGAATACAGTCCAATGGATGACTCTGAGTTTAAAATCACAATTTCTTTCTCTAACTTTGCTTTTCATAAAACTTCCTTCAGCCGACATATTATACTGAAAAAGTTTCATGTATAGCTCATACATATAAATTTATACACTGACGTGATAGTCGCTCAAATGAGAGACGATAGTGAACTGTTTTATTTCACTAGGTTCTGGAGCTGTTTATTGTATAGCAAAAGGTAATTTTAACACCTTGTAGTGGGTTTAAGATCTATAAAATGGAAATAATGCATGTCTTCCAGAATTGTTGTAGAGTTTAAATTGTATAAGCTACATAAGTATGTTTGGTATCATATCTTTAATAGTATGTCACATCAAACAAGACATTCATGGTCATGAAAGGTAATAAAAAAAATAGCCATTTGAAATAACAAGTTGTATTTTCCCTCATTCTACTTATCCACTGGGATTGGCTCTGGCCATTCAGAGACTCAGGATGACAAGGCAAAGCTCCACATCTTGATCTTTGCTGGTTCCTGCGCTAGATGGAGATGCAAGCTGTGAGCGGTCAAATTTCACATGAAGGCATTGATGTGGAAGAACCTCTCCTCACAAAATCAAACAATTCATTAATCTAGACCATCAGAGACATCAGGTAAAGTGCTACCATTAATTCTGTTTCTCGAGGTTGGAAGAGAACAATTTGGCTAACATCATAACAACTGTTTTTCTTCTTTTATACAATTACTCTATTCTAATGAATTGGAATTCATTTATTTGTTTTGTTCATTGTCTGTTTACTACCCTGCATTATCATGTGAGCTTCAAGGATGATGTTTCTGTTAGGTAGTCACCTCTGTTCCAAGCACCTAGAGATAGCAAAATTTGCATTTAACAGCTGCATATTACATGGTAGAAATATGGGTCACCATCATCATTACATCTTAATAGTGATCATGTAATCTACATTTTAAAAGACATATAGTGAACAATTAGAGAAATATTATCCATGCAATAGTATCAGTAACATTAAAGCTAAGTGAAAATATGTAGAAGGTATTAGCTAGAAAAAAATAATCTTAAATAATTATTTTGAATTTCTAAAAGAAAACTAGCACTAATTGACATAGGTATTGACATTACCTATCAAATATGTTGTGGCATCAGATACACCTAAGTTTGAATCTTTACTTCTCAGTTTACAAGTTAGGTGATTTTGGTTAGTAAACTAAAAGTATTAAAGGACAACACATTTTTTATATATCTCAGTATGTTCATTTCTACTGTGTGACTTGCAAGGATAAAATGTTGTGTGCTTGGAATTACCACTTTCCCCTCAATTGCTCAGATTTTGTGTTGCCTTTGCAGCCCTCCTGCTATCTCCTATTATAGGTAAATAATCTAGCTCTAGTCTCTTAGTGTTCCTAAACAATTCTCTAGGAATAATGCTAGCTAGAAGCTGGTATCTACTCCCTAGTAGTAAGTACACCTTGCTTTCTTCCAATATTTCCCTCACTTCTTGGAAGTATTTTATAACTGGATAAAGAGATTTCATGGAGAACAACAAGCTTTGAAAGGCAGGAGCTGAGTGGAAGCAGTATGCTCTAAATTAAATCACACAGTCATCCTGTTTGAATCAACACTGTGATGTGTAAAATTCAAATAATAGGGAATATGTCATCATAATATACCACACTTTTTTCATGCATGTGGGACCAACTTTAAAGTATAGAATACCACTGAGTTATACAAAAACAGAAAGGTTTAAAATACTATTAACAGAAATAAAACTCCTGTTGGTATGACTTTAGACAAGGATATCCAGGGTTGTTTTTTTTTAAGGAGTAGGGTGGGAATGGTGAGCTAGACAGACTTAAACTGCCACAAATAACTTAGGTTGACCTTTCCAAGAAAAATTCGGAAACAATTACAAAGAATGTTTGATTAATGAGACTCTAGCAATTTGTACTCTTTAATTAACCCAGCTATGTTTGTAACTAGGAATTTTAGGAGGTAAAAGGAAGTAAAGAGTCACAAAAATCTTTGATTCCAAAGACATTTTCTTTAATTCAAAAGTAAGGTCTTGGATTCATCATACTTTTCATGGAGTTAAAATCAAATATCTTCCTCTTCTGCTCCATTTTCTTTAGCCAAAGATAAAGGGAAAATACATTTAAAAGACCTATTTTTATAATATACTTAAACTTACATTATATTCATCTAGCTTTTCTCAGCTGCAATATACAAAACTAAGAAATTTACAGTGTGACTATACCCTGTAGTAGGACAGACAAAAACAACTGGATCCTGAATGTCCATTGATAACCAAACCAAATTCTATTTTCAAAGTTGGTCTTTTTTGGGTTAGTTTCTTTCCTGTGGTTTCCTCTGTGTAGGCTCTTTTTCAAGAAGGTTTGGAAAAGATTGGTCGTGATAGCCTGCAAATTAACCTGGGCCTCAGCACTCTGTATTTGAGTATGTGGCATTTTGTGTATAGTTTTAGGCTTTTGATGCATCTGATTTTGCCAATTTGCCCACCCCTACACAATAATTTTAAGCAGAGTTCTCTAGATCTGTTGATCATCACACTTGTGTTGTTTCCTCAGCCCTAAGGCTAAAATTAAAGTAAGACCCATCTAAAATGCATGAACTAAAAATCAGAGATTTTTAGTATATTATCTTACGTGATTATGGTAACAATTCTATAATTGCATAAGAAAGAATGCATAGGGCATATAAAAACCACAGCTCAGGTAATCACAAAGATGCAATCTTAGAGGCCAAGAGACATCCGCATGTTTCAGAATCTTCTGCATCTTTGAGCTTTGTGCCTTTAGCTAAGCTATATAACTTATAATTACCTCAATTACTTGTCTCTAAAATAAGTACTACATTCAATATTATAACAGACATTAAATAAGATATAAAAAGAGAATTTTATGCTGCATGAATAAACCTGTGTAATAAATAATTTCAAATTTCAGTGTTTTATTACAAGTTTATTTTTTTAATTCTGTAAGCTGGCTGCACTTCTGCTCTGACTGATGAGGTCTGGATCTTGCTTATATGTGTATTTGCATCTGCTGAACATGTTTCCTTATTCTCTGACCAGCAATGACTCAGGGTACATTTCATGGCAGATGGTACAAGCACAGGATGACAAGCAAACCCACAAACACATGGCTGATATCTCCACTCGAATTATATCTGCATAGTCCATTGACCAAACCAAAAAAAACATGGCCAAACTCCTGACTGCAATAAGGAAAATATTCTGGTTAACCTGGTAAAAGACACAGAGAAGGCACTGAAACAAAAATATTATGAAAGAAAAGAAAAAGAGAATTCAGAACAATTAATCAGTCTACCATAAAACCAGGATGGGATTGATTGGAAAACATGATTAGTAATAAAATTATTAAATTTATTATTGTGCTCATTCTTTGGATATCTCCGTTAGCACTTAAGATGATCAATGTCAGATTGGGGAAATTGTCTGAAGTTGGGTACAATGTTTTGCATTCCTCATTTATCTATGCAGGGTCTTCCTGTGATCACCATGTTTCCAGCTGTAGCTTGGTTATTCTGTCTGTGGTGCTACACTTCAGATATTTATATCCTAAGTATATATCCCATATTTACTGAACTTGCTGCATGTAACGTGATGTTCTGTTATATTTTCTTGGCTGCAAATAAGAGAAAGTTATGTTTTGTGCAGTTAAATCCGTGCAGGTCAACATGCCTGTCACATAGGATAAAGTCAGTGAGCAGTCATTGACTCATTGACGGAGACAGTCACTGTGGTGAAGTTCTCTTCTAAGACTTGTTTGTTGGTCCATCCTTCTTCATAGCAAGTGATCTAATTTTGGTAGCTGAAGAAGAGCAGTAAAGAACTAAATTTGAAACTACATTTTCTATCCTTCTGTGTGACGACAATGTTTAAAGAAATGTAAGGGCTCATGGCCTGAGGAAAAGCCATGCCCAGAGGCCCTGCTGCCATCAGGGCTAGGTGCCCCTCAGTGAGCCTGCCACCATGGGCCAGGAGAAGAGTGGGCCACGCCTCAAGGCCCCGCCACCATCAGGGAAGCTTCAGGGAGCCACAGCCCCATACCTCTCTGACACTCAGGGAATCTCAGATTGGAGTAACTCAGAGCCTATTCCAATTCCCTGCAATGCAGAATGGGCAGCCAGTGCAGGAGATGCCCAGAACTCAGCACCTGGCTGATAAAGAGGAGCACAGAAAATGGCAAGAGGAAGGAGCAAAGCGCAATCTCAGACCTCTTGTTCACCAATATCAAGTCCAGGTGACATAGACACACAAAAAATTAGAAGCCACACACCTGAGATTTCTAAAATGATACCAACTTAAGTAAAGAAACAGCTTAGGGCTTGCACTGTTTGATTAACTTTGCATGTCTTTACCTGGTAGTTTGAGCAACTATTTAAAGGCTAACAATGTGCAGTATAGTAACTATTGTAGATTTCCTATTGTCTTGTTTTTGAAATCCAAGATTGTTCTCATTGTTTTGTTTTATTCTTTTTAAAATAAGGGAAAAAATGAAATGTAAAATCTTTTAGAATTATGTTTTAAAGAAACTAACCATTTTTCCCTTTCTCTTCTTTTAGATGAAGTGCAACAATGACTGGAGTTTTAGAGTCACTTTTAAATTATGAAAACACAGTATGACAGCAGGGTACAAAGCTGGAAAAGGACTAAAGTCAATGACCTTGTGAGCCTGGGACTGTCAATGTGAAGACTTCTTCTCTATGAGATAAAAACAAGCTCTTAATTTGTTTAAGCTACGACTTGCAAAGGCAAGAATCACTTACTCTTGACTGAACCCAATAGTATCCAGATTCCTTGTAGATGTTAATAGGATCTGATTTGTAAAGTTGAGACAAAACTGGCCTCTCACTGTAAAAGAAGCAGGGACAGAAATAAAACCAAATAGAGGAAAATTGGCTTTCTTGGCTGTAATTGAAATATAGGATTTGACTTCCAAGCTCACATCAGGAATTATTATTAGATCTTTTTTTTTAATTCCTCTGATGTGATTTTGCGTTACTCATTTTCCTTTCATCCTTTCTCTTCCTACCCTTTTCTTCCTTTTTCTGCCTTGCCTTCCTTTTCATAGACAACGTGTGCACTGAAATCTTAATAAAAAATACCTCATTTAAATCTCAGCACAGTTCCTGCAAATATTTAGCATTAGCTCCATGTTATTTAACTATAATATTTAGTGTAAGACAAAGGACAATTAAGTAAAATTTCCAGAAATATTTAACTAATTCAACCAGTTCCATGTATAGCTTGACTATAAATATCATTGACCATTTTTTATTCTAAACAGTAGTACATATTTCAAAATATACTGCTATTGTTTGAGAAACAAACTCAGTGATAAAATATATACAAAATTCTATGCTCATGAACACTGTGGTACTCTTTTGATTCATATTCATGTTGGTAGTGGCTGCTTTCAGAAAGTGGCTGGTCAGCAGAAAGTATTATTAGAAGTTACCTTGATGATTGTAATTTCCCAAGACAAAGTTTAACAGGGGTCTGAAAGAAGGAAAATGCATTTTGTATTTGTAGAATACAGAAAATTTAGAGCAGGGAGTGCATCCAACATCACCGTGGGGACTTCTGTTCTTGGTCTTAAAACATACTGAGGTTTGATTGTAAGTTCTGTCACCTATCTTGGAAAAGCTATTTGATCTCTGTGAGGCTCAGTTTCTTTATCTTTGTAAGTGGAATAATGTCTATTACATCGTGAGGATTAAATGATGAAACACTAATCTAATATTCATTCAAAGCTGATCACAGTAAGAAACAAGTGATATTTGAAGACTTTATATGTATAGACATAATAGTGGTAGAATACTTAAACATACGAGTGTAGAAGATTGATACTTACCAGGGAAGCAGATATATTTATATTAGCCTGTAGCATAAAACTAAAATATTACTAGTATTTATATAGCATTTCACAGTTTGTAAATGCTTTAACAGGCATTATTTCAAACCTTTCTGATACAGTTTTTCCTCAGATAATATAATCTTAGATTTCAAGTTGTCTGTCCAGTGGTCTTGCAAGAAGGTGGTGACTGCGGCCCTCTTCTCTTTATGATTACTTGCCTATGATTATATATTTATATATCTATATCTCTTCATAACCTGAAGGCAGAGACCTGTTTAAGTAGGTTGCTTAGAAACCAGCTATGACAAATGGGATAATCTAACGAGATTCGAAACCACAACATTTCATTCCACATTCTGGTGATTTTAGAATCTGAAATGCCAGTAAGCACAGTATACATTGACTCTCAATATTCTGGTTTACATCAATAGGGGTTACATGGCAACATGTAAGCAGCTACAGTTGTTGATTGTTGTTATGTGCAAGATGTAACCCATAACAATGTGATATAGAGGCTGAGAAGATGTTTTTGATTCTCTCAATTAGGGCAATTTAAGATCTACTTTCCTGTTTATTATAGCTTCACATCTGTGAGTTCTGAGAAATCCTCAGGAGATGAGTACTGTGCATAAACCAGGGCCAAACAAATAGAATTTTTATAACTAACATAATTATAAGCAGTGGCAGTTAAGACAGCCATGGAATTCTGATTGTGAGCTTTGATGGTTATATATGACTATAGAATAGGAAGGCACTCCATCTCCATTTCTCTCCTGCTATACATTGTTTTCTTATTTGGCATTAATAACATCACCATCATTACACAGAATGCTGTTATTCAAGAAATTCTGCCACTCTCCTAGAGCTGGCTCAAGAAGCAGTACAAAAGTTTATTCAAAGATTTATAAATATACTATTTAAAAACTTTAAGTAAGTCATGGAAACTCAGAATATAGAAGAAAGAGTCATAATGATAACAGAACAAGACATTATGAATAACATTTTGTTTGTACTTAGAATTTATTATTTTGATGTGACTATTGAACTATTTCACAGATTATTATCTCACATTTTTATTAATTGAAGTGTTTAATAAAACTTTTCCCCTTTCCACTCATATCATCCTTGAGAAACCACAAGTAGTAAAGCATAAAAGTCTTTACCTCGATTCAATGAACGTACCTCCTACACGGTGTCTTACATAACCAAGTACGAGTCTTGATTATTCTGTTTCTCAAATCCGTTCCTGGTTTACACATTTTCATAGGTCTCATCTTCATAGACTGTCATCTCTTTTGACAAGTGTTAAAAACAACATTGAGGTTCCATTTTACTTCAGAATATATAACCAATGTCAAGAAATCAAAAAATAACAAGTGATGATATGGCTACCAGGGGGGAAAGAACTCTCCTACATTGCTGGAAGGAGTGTGAACTAGTACAAGAACTTTGTAAATCAGTATGGAGATTCTTCCAAAAAACTAAAAATTTCATTTGACCCAGCTATTCCCATTCTAGAAATCTTCCCATAAAATATTAAATACATCAAATTAAAGTGTTGTATGAGATGTATGCATACACAAGTTTATGATAGTGTAATTGATAATAACTGAATCTTGAAAGCAGCTCATATGTTTATCAACAGATGTGTAGATAAATAATTTGATGTTTACACACATTAGAATACTATTACGTAAAGAAAGAGAAAAGCAAGCCATTTGTAGAAAATTATTGTACCTTGAGACCATATTCTCATATGAAATAAATCACACACAAAATTAAATACTTTATGGTTTTTCTTACAGAAGAAATACAAATAATGAATGAAAACAAAATAAAACATAGATAATAGATATTATGGAGATTAATTTTTCTCATATGAGGAAGGGGCCAAAAGAATTTAGCTGTCTTGTCTGCATGTATCAACTCCACATAAGGAATGTAAGTGTTTTGTCTCAAAGATGTAAAAATAGCAATACAAAACCCAAATGTTTTATCACCAATCTTCTTTCTTTCTAATCATTCCTTCACCATGAGTAAATAATATGGCTTAATTTATGCATTCAGTTAGTTTTAGAGGCAGAGGATAAACTAGCACAGTTAAACTAGAAAAATTAGAAGTTATATCCTCTGGCTTATTTAATCCTAACAGTCATAGGATTTTTCATAATTGTTTTTATTTTTGTGTTCTTTGTTGTCATTATTTCCATTCCATAGAAGAGGAAACTGACTCAAGAATGGTGAAAGCTTCTCACAGAAATGTAGCTGGCAAAAGGTGAACCCTAGCTTCAAAAAAATCATGAAGAGTCAGCATTTATTCTATCATCCATGATGTTATTTGCTCCTCCAATCAGAGGTAAAATTAAACAGCTTTCTGAAGTCTACATATCTAGTGAGGACAGAAAGGCAGTTTATTATTACAAACTGTTAGTGTCCTCTTCAGAGTAAATTATTATTCTCTTTTTTTATTTTAAAGAGAATAAAACAAAAGAGGACAGAACAAAGCAGACCAGTACAGAACAACATAAGCCACACAGCACTTTACAACAGGACAACCAGATATTAACAGTAGTGTTCTTTGTAATGCTTGAGCATGGCTTCAAATACAATAATATCAAACATAATAAAGAATTGTAAAACCATTCAAAACAATGAAAGAATTACTGGGTATTCTGAACCAAATAACAGAAAATGATCAATGGCTACTATAATATCTCATTTTCCACAAACATGTGTTTATACTATCACATATATTAAAATCCCAATAAGACACAACATGATAGAACTGATGGTATTAGAAGAATAAAAGCATGGTAGGACCTCAAAGCAAGATGCTATTAAATCAGCAATGGCTACCATAATGTTTTGTTTTCTTCAAAACAGCTGTTCATACCATCAAACATAATAAAGTCAAACAAAACAGAATAAAACCATTCCAACTGATGAATACATACATATGTATGATGAATACATACAATCTTATGTACTCTTACCATTTCTCACACTAAGAATACTATACGGTATTTACACATGTGAGTTTTTGGTTTATTTCGCTTATGAGTATGGTCTCAAGTTGCATCCATTTATTTATAAATATCTCAATATGATCATTCTTTAGCTGAGTAGTACTCCATTGTATAAAAATGCCACAACTTTTTTATTCATTCCTCCGTTGATGGGCACTTAGGTTGTTTCCAAGATCTGGCTATTACAAATTGTGCTCCTATAAACATGGGTGCACATATGTCACTGTGGTGTGATGGTTTCAGTTCTTCTGGAAATATGCCTAGAAGTAGAATAGCTGGGTCAAATGGGACTTCCAAACCCAGGTTTTTGAGGAATCTCCAGACTGACCACCACAGTGGTTGCACCAGTCTACTCTCCCACCAACACTGCAGAAGAGTTCCTTTTCACCCACAACCTCTCCAGAATTTCTTGTTGGTAATTTTTTTTTTAATCCTGGCCATTCTTTCTCAGGTGAGATGGAATCTCAGTGCGGTTTTAATTTGCGTTTCTGTAATGACCAATGATGATGAACATTTTTTCATGTATTTATTTGCCATTCATATTTCTTCATATGAGAACTGTGTATTCATTTCAGATGCCCATTTTTGGATTGGGTCTTTGAATTTCGAGGGTCTGATTTTTTTTTAATTCTGTATAAGTTTTAGACAGAAGTCCTTTGTCTGAGGGACAGTTCACTAAAATTTTTTTCCCAGTTTTTGGGTTTTCTTCTAACATGTAAAAACTCTTTAATAAGATGTGATCCCAGTTATTGATTCTGGGAAGTATTCCCCATGTGGTTTGATTCTTGTTCATGAATTCTCTACCTACCCCTATGTCTTCAAGATTTTTACCAACTTGTCTTCCAACAGATTTAGTGTTTCTGTGTTAATATTTGGATATTTGATCCACTTAAATTTTAGTTTAGTACATAGGGATAGGCATGGGTCTAGTTTTAGTTTTTGGCATATGGATAGCTAATTTTCCCAGCACCATTTCTATTCTTCTTCCAGTAAATATGCTTGACACCTTTATCAAATGTAAGGTGGTTGAGTGTGTTTGTGGTTGTGGCTGTATTTTCCAATCAATTCCATTGATCTTCAGATCTGTTTTTATTCCAGTACCATGTTGAATTTATTATAGTAGCTTAGCAGTATAACTTCAAGTCAGGGATTGTGATGTCTCCTGCCTTGCCTTTGCTGCTTAGGATTGCCTTTATTATTCTAGGTCTCTTCTGCTTCCAGATGAATTTTAGGAGTGATTTCTCTAGATCTATGAGGTATATTAGTGGTATTTTGATTGGGGTTGCATTGAATCTGTATAAAAACTTTGGGAGAATGGCCATTTTCAGAATATTTACTCTTCCTATCCATGAACAAGGGATGTCTTTCCATTTTCTGAGGTCCTTTTTAATTTCTTTTTCAGGGTATTATAATTTTCCACAAATAGATCTTTTGCTTCTTTTGTTAGACTAATTCCTAAGTATTTCATTTTTTGGATGCTAGTGTGAAGGGTGTGGCATTTCTTATTTCTCTCTCAGTGCATTTGTTGTTAATGTACAGGAATGATATTGATTTTTGAGTATTGACTTTCTATCTAGCTACATTGCTGAATTTGTTTATTACATCTAAGAATCTTTCAATGGACTTTTGGGGGTCTTCTATGTAAAGTATCATGCCACCTGTAAATAATGATAATTTAACTTCCTCTTTTCCTATCTTTACTCCTTTTATTTCTCTCTCTTGTCTAATTGCTCTGGCTAGTATTTCCAGTACTATGTTGAATAGGTTCAGTGATAAGGGACATCCTTGTCTTGTACCTGATTTTAAGGTAAAGGCTTTCAGTTTTTGGCCATTTAATATGATGCTGGCTGTAGGTTTGTCATAGATGGCCTTTATCATATTGAGGTAAAGACCATTTATTCCACTTCTCTGTAAGGTTCTTATCATGAATGAGTGTTGGACCTTATCAAAAGCTTTTTCTGCCTCTATAGAGATGATCATGTGGTTCTTGCTTTTGGCTCTATTGATATGGTGGATCACACTTATTGATTTACATATGTTGAACCATCCCTGAATTCCTGGGATGAATCCTACTTGGTCATGGTGTATAATCTTCTTGATGATTTGCTGCATCCTGTTTGTCAATATTTTATCGAGAATTTTTGCATCTATGTTCATTAGGGAGATTGGCCTTTAGTTCTCTTTTTTAGTTGGGTCTTTCTCTGATTTTGGTACTAGAGTGATATTTGCTTCCAGGAATGACTTAGGAAGAATTTATTCCCTTTCAATTTCATTGAAGAGTTTGAGGAGTGTCAGAATTAAGTCTTCTTTGTATTTCTTGTAGAATTCCACAGTGAATCCATCTGGGCCTGGGCTCTTCTTTGTTGGCAAGGACTTAATTATGTTTTCAATTTCATTAATAGGAATTGGGTTATTCCGCAGTTTTACATCTTCCTGACTCAGCTTTGGTGGTTCATATGTTTCTAGAAATCTGTTCATTTCTTCTGTGTTATTAAACCTATGAGAGTTGAGGTTTTCAAAATATGTGTTGATGGTCTTCTGTATTTCCACAGAGTGTGTAGTGATATAACCCTTTTCATTCTTTATTGCATGAATTTGATTTTTTTCTTTCCTTTCTAAAATAAGGCTAGCTAGGCACTTATCAATTTTATTTATTCTTCAAAGAACCAACTCTTTGATTCATTGATTCTTTGTATTGTTTTCTTAGTCTCTATTGTGTTGATTTCAGCTCTGACCTTTATAATTTCCTCCCTTTTTTTGGTTTTGGGCTTGACTTGGTCTTCTTTTTCTAGATGTTTGAGGTATAGCAACATGTTATTTATTTGTGTTTGTTCTGTTTTCCCGATGTGGGAATTCACTGCAATTTTTTTTTCTTCTGAAGACTGCTTTCTTTGCATCCCACAGGTTCCTCTAAGTTGTATTTGTATTTTTGCTTGCTTTTACATATTGTTTAATTTCTTCTTTAATTTCCTCTGTGACCCATGGATTGCTCAGGAGTGTTATTCAATTTCCATGTGTTTGTGGGAAGTTTGCAGTTTCTTTCATCATTAATTTCAAGTTTCATGATCCAATAACATGCATGGGATAATTTCAATTATTTTGCATTTACTTAAGCATGTTCTGTGAGCTAACATGTGGTCTATTTTAGATAATATCCCATGTGCTGCTGTGAAGAATGTATATTCTGATGTTGCTCGGTAGAGCACTGTATACGTCCACCAAGTCCATTTGTTCACAAATGTGATTCAGTTCCTTTATTTCTGTGCTGTTTTTCTGTCTAGTTTATCTGTGCCTTCGTGTCAGTGGTGTGTTAAGGTCTCTTGTTGTAATTGTGTTGTTGCATATTTGATTTTTCATTTCTGTTAATATTTGTTTTGTATAGCTGGTACTCCTGAATTTTGTGGATATATATTTAAGATTGTTATCTCTGCTTCTTAAAGTTTTCCCCTACCTAGTAAGTAGTGGCCTTCTCTATGTCTTTAGATCATTCTTGGTTTGAAGTTCACATTGTCTGCAAACAGAATAGCTACCTCTGCTTTTTTTGGTTTCCTGTTGTATGAACTGTTATTTTCCATCCTTTGACTTTTACTCTATGTGTTTCTTTTAGGGTTAGATGGATTTTCTGTATATGGTGTATGGTTGGATGTTGTTTTTTGATCCATTCTGCCAGTCTGTTTCTCTTAATTGGTGAATTGAGGCCATTTACATTAATGGTTATAACTAAATTATATTGGTTTATTTTTGACATGTTATCTTTCTGCTGTTGCTTCTTTTTCTTTCCACTCTGTTTAATTGTCTTCCTTGCTTAGTGACTTTTTCTTATGTCTATCTAGAATATCTTTCAGTATTCTTTGAAGAGTGTGTTTAGTGGCCATGAAGTTCTTCAGCTGTTCTTTGTCATGGAAGTATTTTATTTCTCCATCCATTTTGAAGGACAGTTTTGCAGGGTACATCAGTCTGGGTTGGAAGTTGTTTTCCTTTAATATCTGAAATACTTCACTGCATGCTTTTCTTGACTTCATTGTTTGTGTCAAGAAGTCTGCTGTGATTCTGATAGGCTTTCTTTTATAGGTGATCTATCTCTTCTCTCTAACAGTTTTTAATATTCTATACTTATGTTGGATTTCTGGGATGTTGATTATTATATGTCTGAGTGTAGTTTTATTTTGGTTATGGCTATTTGGAGTTCTATATGCTTCACTGTTCTGTATGTCAATTTTGAGTCTCATGTTTTGGAAATTTTCACCTATTACTTCTGTAAATAGCATCTTGATATCATCTGTGCTGTCACCTTCTTTTTTGTTTATCCCTATTAATGTTATGTTGTTTTTCTTTGCATCATCTTGCAGCTGTTGCTTTGTTATTTTCTTATTCCTTGTTATTGTTAAAAGATCTTCCGTTTCCTGTTCACAATCTGCAATCTTGTCTTTGAGGCCTGAAATTCTTTCTTCATTTACATTGAAGTAGTTTTGCTAACTTTCTAAGGAATTTTTGATTTCTTGTATATCTCTTTGAATCTGTTTCATGCATCTGTTTTATTCTCATATTGTTCACCCAGGGTTTCCATCTTTTTTGCATTTTTCTTCTAATTTTTTAACTGTGTATTCTTTAGATGGGTTCAGCGTTTCTGTCATTACATTTATCATTTCTTCTTTTACTTGAGAGATTATTTCTGATTTGAGTTCTTTTATAGCTCCTGGAGTTGTTTCTTTACTTCAGTTGTTATCATTTCAAGCATTTCAGGTGTATGGCTTACATTTGCTTCTATGTGCAGGTCTCCGAGCCTTGCTTTGGGTGGGCTGCAGATTGCATTTCCTTTTCATTTTGTCATTTTGCTATATTTCCAGGTTTTGTGTGTTATTCTAAAGCTTCCCCATGTGCTGGTAGTCACCTTATGCACTTTTGGCTCTCAGAGTGGAATGCAGGTAAATGCTAGTGGCTTGGATGTCACTGGGTGTGGCCCAGTTAGGCCCTCAGGGACGTCCTGTGCATACTCCCATTATTTGGGATTCTGGACAGCGTCCTTCCTGCTAGGAGTGATGGTCCAAAGCTTCCCCCTTGTGCTGGGAATCACCTCACCCACCTTTGGCTCTCAGGGCAGAATGGAGGTCACCGGGCATAACCTATTTGGGCCTACAGGGACCTCCTTTGTGTCCTCCAGTGATTTTGAATGCTGGGCATGGTCTAATAGGCTGGGAGAATTGGTCCAAAACTTCCCCAGTGCCCTAGGATTTACCTTGCACACCTTCAGCTCCTGAGATGGAATGGAGGTTGCTGGGGGTGGCCCAATTAGGCCCCTGGAAACCTCCTGTGCATCCTCCAGTGATTTAGGATATGAGGTAGGGTCTTTCCAGCTGGGAGCAATGTTCCAAAACTTCCCCCTTGCACTGAGAATCACCTCATGCACCTTCAGCTCCCAGAGCAGTATGAAGGTTCCTGGGCATGGCCCAATTAGACCCACAAGGACCTTTGCATCCTCTGGTGATTTAGGATGCTGGGTGGGGTCTTGCCAGCTGGGAGCAATGTTCCAAAGCTTCCCCTGTGCACTGGGTTGGAGTATGGTACTTTTTAAGAAACAGTATCCTTTCTGGTAGATAAAAAAGGTCAGTGTCAGATTCATGAGATTAGTTAAATGCTATTTCCCTGTAGCTTGGGGGAAAACAGTACATCTAAAGATGGTCAATACTATTATATAGCTTGATAACTCAACTATGAATTTCTAATCTTATAAATTTATATAAGATTTATATAAATTATATAAGATTTATATAAATTTTATAATCTTACAAATTTATATATGTTTATATGCATTTATATAAATTATATAAATTATATAAATTTATATAAGATTATATAATCGTATAAATTTACTCATGCTAGGGTATGCATATCAAAGAAGAACCTTGCAGAACCAGGGGACTGAGAGGGGACTTTGTTCTATCTTGAGAGAATAAATTTTAAAAATACATTTTGAACATTAAAACATATTGATATCTTACATATATTTCTCCCCATTATATTAGAGGTATACAATTCAAAACAGCCCCTTAAGATTAAATATCATATAATTAATTTAGTATAAATTTTTCTGATGTAGTATTTGTGACCCCTTCAAGTATTTCCTCAGAAAAATTTATATTGATTTCTCCTTAGCAAATACAGTCATGATATTTATCAAGTGTAATTTTTTCTCATATTAAATTTCATATAAAAATAAATATATGGTGTATACTTTTGGCAGCCTGTGGAGGACCACCAGGATGACTCTTCTCAAAGGAAGAGCTACTGCTCCATTTTGGCTAAACCTGTTCCTATTTCTGTGTATTGATATGTACAGAGCTAGCTAGGGTATTTCTTTATCCCCTCAATTGACTTAAGCAATGCAAATGGGTCTATCTGAGGAGGTGTTGTGCAGTCGTTCAAGTAATGGGACAGGTCAGTGATGCCCCATCTACTGCCCCCAACTAGTACATGTGATCTAGGTCAAGTGATGCTTAGCTGTTGATAAAGAAGCCATGACACCTCAAGGCATGAAGATAGCACAACAGAGCTAAAACACAGAACACTAAACATCAGAAATTTACTCAATCTGCAATATGCAGGTTACTTTCTACACCTCTCTCTCTCTCTCTCTTTCTCTCTCTCTCTCTCTCTATCTCTGCATATTGCAGAGTGCTTTTAGGCCTCCTACCCAGCCCTGCTCACAGCACTCACATACTTCCCACCCTTATCTCAGTTACTTATGTCCCAGCCTCTCCGCTCTTCACAAGTTAATAAAGCATGGCTTCGGTCCTGAATGGAGGCCTTTGTTCTGTTTAGCCATCCTTCTAACTCTACTTAGGACCCCCTTGGCTCCCCACAACTACAAATATGCCTTGATGTTCTAATTCTCATCATAGGTTGAACTGAAAGTGGTAGATTCAAATTAACTTATTGGAATTCCAGTAACTTTTCTATGAGATTACAAATGTAAACTCCTCTGGGCTGCAGTGAGGTCTGGGCAGGGCTTTCTATGGTAATGAGGTTCTTTTGGTCAACATAATATTTTAAAAAGTCATCCATGTTTTTATGTGAAAATTGTTTAGTCTGGAAGATACCACAGTTTCTTAATTAATTCTCTCATTGGTTAATACTTTTTATTATAAAGTTAGCAATACTGTGAATATGGCCACTATCTGTGCTTGTGCTTGCATTGACCATTGCTCAGGTTTGAACATTTTCATAAGAAGTGGAGTTGTTGTATCACAGAGTATATTTAGTTTCAGCAGTTATTGAGAAAGTGGATAATTTATTATGCTTCTACTATAACTGCAGAAGCATTCCAGGGTATTCTTTTCAGTTGTAGTTATTCTGGCGGTTGTGTACAGTGCCTTGTACAGGTTAAATTTACATCTACCAGTTGTGTATTAATGGTGACAAATTTCTGTATATCCGCCAACTTGATATCATATTTTGTGAAGTACCTATTCAAATTTCCTGCCTGTTTTATTTAAGAGGCTATAGTATATTTTCAGGATTTTTGCATGCTTTTCTTTTCTTTTTTTCATGTTTTCTAGGATGTTTATAATGGAGAATGAGTCTCCTAACAGCCACTCTACCATGACACAATTAATTGTTTGGAAATAGATTTATAATTTCTATGTACTCTAAAAATGTCATCATTCACATCATTATTATTAATAATATTGCCTTTAGAATGTTATTTTAAAAGGGTCAGAACAGAGCTCTTTGACTTGTTCATGCTCTCATAACCAAAAGGACACAGTGCCCTGAAAATTGATTACTAAAAAGAACATTTATTTGTATATACTGCAAGCTTTTCAGACAAGAGTTTTAGTGTTTCTCTTTTTCTTCTTCTTCTCTTTTTTTCTGATAGCATCTTGATAATTAGCTCAGTTCTGAACAGATTTGAACTCTGTGTAGCCTAGGCTCGTCTCAAACCTTGAAGTTGTGGTGATCCTGCTACCTCAGCTTCCCATGTGCTGGGGATAAGTTATAAACTACCATGCCTCAATAAGAGTTTCAGTTTTTAAATTTTACATAAATATTATATCTAGTGTAATAGTAGACTTCTTTTCTAATTAAATAATATGCAAGTGGTAACTCACATCATTCATAACATTTACTCAAGATATTTTATAACATAAAATTCTAACAGAGGCACAAGTGCTAGCAGATAATATAAAATAGTACAAATAGTATGAACTTTGGGGTAAAAAGACATGGCTTAGAGAAACAGTTCTGTCACTTCCAACTCAATAACCTTGGATCACTTGCTGAGAATCTTGACTCCTTAATGTTCTTTTCTGCATATAGTATGAATGCTATAATATGACCCTGTTGTGGTTTGTGTCCGGATGTTCCCCAAAGCTTCATGCAATTTTAGATGGGGCTTTTTCAGAGGTGCCTTACTCTAACATGTTTGAATAATTCATGGCATAATGTTGGGATTAAAGGTTCTAGTGTTAAGGATGGGTTCCTGCTAGATCAGCCCAGGATTGGATTGGTACTGCCTTAATCCCCATAGACTTGATACCGCATAAGGGACAGAAAGAGACTTGTCTCACCCTTGCCTTGCTTGCTTTTACTATCTTCTGCTGCCATGAAATTTTTCTGCTCTATGATCCCTCCTCTGCCATGTGCACTCTGCCTTGGAGCCAGTGGATTATGGACTGAAACCTCTACAAACTGTGAGCTAAATAAACTTTCCCTCTTAACTGTGGGTGTCAAATATGTTGTCTCGCAAAAAGAGAAAACCGACTAAGACAGCCACACACTTCAAAGATATGTGGTTAGGTTTAAATGAAATAATTAATTTGAAATATGAACTCCATTTTTAAATTTTATTTTAAAGAGAATAAAACAAAAGAGGGCAGAACAGAGCAGATCAGAACAGGAAAACATAGGCAACACAGTACTTTACATTAAAACAACCAGACATTAACAGTAGCTATCACAATATCTCTTTCTCTGTTCTAGTTGAGCATAGTTTCAAACACAATAATACAAACATAACAAAATAGTATAAAACCATACAAAGAGTGAAAGAATTTCAGGGCATTCTGAACCGAATAACAGAGAATGATCAATGGGTACTATAATACCTCATTTTCGATAAAAAATTTTGTTTAAACTATCACACATATTCAAAACCCAATAAGACACAATGTGATAAATAGAACCAATGGTAGTAGAATAGAAGCATGGTAGGGCTTCTAAGAAGGATGATATTAAATCAGCAATAGCTGTCATAATGTTTTGTTTTCTTCAAAACAGCTGTTCATACCATCATGCATGATATAGTCAAATTAAACAGAATAAAACCATTCCAACTGATGAATGAAAATATTGAAAGGCTTCAAAGCTAGGAGATGGGGACTCATGCTTACCATAAAATTTTATATACTCTTCCCAACTCTCATACTAGGGAGACTATGTGGTATTTACACATGTGAGTCTGGTTTATTTCGCTTATGAGTATGGCCTCAAGTCGTGTCCATTTATTTATAAATATCTCAATGTAGTCATTCTTTATAGCTGAGTAGTACTCCATTGTATAAAAATGCCACAACTTTTTTATTCATTCCTCATTTGATGGGCACTTAGGTTGTTTCCAAGATCTGGCTATTACAAATCATGCTGCTATAAACATGGGTGCACATATATCAATGTGGTATGATGTTTTCAGATCTTCTAGGAATATGCCTAGAAGTTGGATAGCTGGGTCAAATAAGACCTCCAAACCCAGCTTTTTGAGGAATCTCCAGACTGACCTCCACAGTGGTTGCACCAGTCTACACTCCCACCAACAGTGCAGAAGAGTTCCTTTTTCCCCACAGCCTCTCCAGCACTTGTTGTTGGTAGTTTTTGAAATATGAACTCCTTTTAAAAATATTTATTGCACATTTACTAAAGATAAAATTTTTCTAAGGAAACTTTATTTCATAAAATGCCATGTTTAAACTTCACAATTATCCTGAGATCAAGGGATTATTATCTACGTTTTATAGATAGAAAAACAGTTCTAAGTGAGACCTAATACTCCCCACACCTCAATTGCAAACCCACACTTAATTAACTGTGAATGCAAAACCATAGCCATCATGACTATATGTGCAAATCACTTCTGGAATGTAACCAGGTTCCACAACTGCAAAGGGTAGGCACAGTAATTCAGCCCAAACTAAGATTTTAAAGCCTTTTATAAAATTGTTATTATTGCAGGACTGAAGATAGAAACTAGGACCTCACACATTTTAGGCAATTCATGACCATTTCAATACAACATTTATTCCAAAATTTTCCTTTAGGTTTAGCCTTAAATGGAAAGTATGTGTTACAATACAGGAAGTCTGGAGGTAGATACATTGCTGCCTTCTTTCTCTATAAATAATCAAATAAATTTGAATAGATGATACAATTTTCTTTCCTGGAATCAGTAAAAGCATACACCTATTCAGAAGCTGGCTAAGCTTAAAATGGGCTGTGTTTGAAAATCTCTTCTGTGTGGTGCTGACATAGGTCTGAGAGAGGTAGAAAACCTAGAAATGAGATAACATGAGAACCTGTGAAATGACACCTAGGTGCCAGCAATTGCTGTTTATGGAAGAAGACATACAGGACCTTGGTAAAACATAACATCCATTAATAAATCTTCCAACTTCATGTAACTCTGAACTTCACAGTATCTTCACAAATATTAACCTAGTCCTCTAAAGAACACAATAGTTAGTTTTCACGGATCCTTTCTTTGGGTGAGGATGCATGAATCTGAGCTCGAACATGAACCACATACTAATAAAAGGCAGAAACCAAGCTCCTCAGCTCCCACCTGCGGTTATTTTCATTCTTTTGGGTTGTTCCCAGAGAACTAGATGGTGCGACATTCATCAAGACCAGGAGTCTAGAAGAAGTAGATATGCAATAACGGGCAGGCTGCTGTATCCTCATAGAGAATGAGAAAATGATTTTTTTTTCATTTTAAACATTTAGAGCAGGGCGTTAAGAGTCTTGTGTTTCAGAACCATGCAAATCAGAGTAGGAAATCAAGTTATATCTTACAGGATGAGTAAACAGACTGGATCCAAAATACCTCTGCTTTGATATAGATTCCAACACTTAATTGATAGCTATGTGATAATAAGAAAGCTACACAGTGCTGAACATTGATTTCTTGATTTTTATACCAGGATTATGTTACTCACTTTGACTCTTAAAGATATGCTAAGAATTAAACAAAGAACGAGAAATAAAAAACCATGTACAAAGTGTAATGTTAAGTACAAATACACTCTGAAAACCCACTATGAGGGTCACAGTGGCATGGATGTCACATGTTTCTTATCAAGATTCAACTGGAATTGAATATGCACCATTCCATTTAAGGAAAATATATATTGTCCATTCACCAAAGCACTCAGTGGTCAATTTGTCACACATGAGACTTTTAACATTTAAATTGAAGACTTTATCCTGACATTTGACCAGTTTGTTTTTGTCTAAAAGACCAAATACCTAATGTTAATTCTCTACCCTAAGGTCTACTGTGGACCTCAATCAAATACAAAGTCCTGCTCATATCCAACTTATTACACAGACCACTACTTGAAGTACTATGTAAGTTATCTGTAATCCTTAAAATTAAGAACAGCATTGAAAATTACCAGTCTTGCCAGACATAGTCATGCTTGCTGATAATCTCACACTCAGGAGGCTGAGGCAGAACCACTGTGAGTCCAAGTCTAACCTGGGCTACTCAGTGAGTCATGCCAGCTTGGACTGCATTGTAAGGCCTAGTCTCAAAGAAAAAAACGTCAGGCTTGTATAGCAAAATCTCTTGATCACTTGGACATATTTTAGTTACATTTATTTTAATTGAGTAAAATAGATTTTTAAAACATGCATTTAAGTGATCAATTGTTAATGAGAAATTTTACTTAAAATACATTTGGAAATTGTCTTATTGAACCTGATGCCTTGGTTTTCAAAAAAAAAAAAAAAAGATTTCCCAAAGTTTAAAGCAGGATGTATCTGAACCAACTCCAAATATTTAAAGACAAGAATAGAATTAGGGTTAGGTTTTTATTAGTTAGGCTTAACAAAATCACTAGATAAACAAAATTATAAGTTAATTAATCTTATCAAAACTTGAGTATAAAATAATAAAGAAGAAATATATCAGAAATGTTCTTCATGAAGAATGAAATAAAATAAACTTATAGCAAAAAGCTGAGTTAGTTTTTAGTATTTTCCAGGTATAATGAGTCAGTTTTGTGACCTATAAAGTGCTCTGAAGATCAGAATTGGAAGCTGAGTTACTTATTGAAATAGCACAGGGGGTGGGGGAGCATGGTTCATAGCTCCAGATTATGTTCAAGGAGAGAAAACAAATCTGAATATACATAAAAACAAATGTGATCCATTGATTCCTTCTTGCAGACATTATTTTCTGGACACCCGAGGGCACAAAATGATGACTATTCAGAGATCAGTCCTAGAGTTAGTGGAGTTCACTGTCGGAGCACACAAACTAACAGTGAGCAGAACATCAACTAATACATTATTACCAACTTGTAAGACAGAATTTACCTGTTCTGTGTTAAATGTCAAACAGGTGAATTTTGTGTTTCTGTTCAATGTTTATTAAGAAAATAGATTGGAGAGAAATGGAGGAAGAGAGACAAATTTGAAGCCTGCTGGAAGACAGAGATAAGACTTAGACTTGAATGAGACAGTGGAAATACAAAACATAAAGGAGATGGGCTTACAATATTAACTCAGGGTTAGAAAAAGGGCTTAGAAATAGATTAGATAGAACAAGAGAAGGATATGATTAAATTGAGGATGGTTCTTAGATTTCTGTCCTCAGTAATAGATACAGGCTAGCTAGGTTAGGGAATAAAAAACACTTGATTTAAGAGTGAGCTATCTCTGTGTTATAGAAATAGAAGTGTTACATAGATAATTACTCATACAAGTATGAATTTCAGGGCTAAGATTTTGTTTCACAGTAAAAAACTGAATGTGAGATAAAATGCAAAAAAAATTACTGTGTACATGACTCTGTGTGTGTAAGCATGATAATGTATGTATACATGAAGGAAATAAGAAGGGAAAATTAAGATCCTTGAAAAAACAACCATGCAGAGAAGAGAAATATATTCATTGAAGTTCACAAAAGTAATCGATGAAACTTATTTTTATATCATTTTCAAACCATGATATGTAATATGAAGACAGTAACTTGTATCTCCACATACATAGTTTTTTTTTCACTACATCAGTAATAGATTGATGAGCTGAAACAAAATGGTTTGGAGTGGTATAAAGAAGATTGAACTGAAATTCACAGACTCCAAATAAAAACATAAGTACTGTCTCCACTAAACTGAAATTTTAATGAAGTTCTACTTACATCCCGAATTGTATAACTTACCACATTCCACAGAGTAAGAACAACTAGAAAAGGCAGAAAAATATATATAACAAGATATATAATTGAAGGCAACAGAAGAGAAAGAGAAGGAATTTGAAAGACCAAAGTGAAAGAAGGAAAACTAACGAGAAAGACACGAAACGATATTTAAGAAACCATATTTCCACTGCCAGCAACTATCCATTCAAGTCTCATATTAAAAATGTGAAGAGACTTACATAAAATCAAGGTGAAGTAGTAAAAAGAAAAAAGTACAAAATTTACATTGTGAATCTGCCAGAATAACCAGAACAAGAGAAACCAGTTTCCTAAACAGATAGGAAATCTTGAAAATAAAGCAGACTTGCTGTTATTTAATTTCCCCTCACAGCACTTCCACACTCAAAGCTAAAAAGGAAACAAACTCGGCAGTATGTAAAGACGCTCCAGAAAACAATAAATAAAAGTAAAGAAAGAAGAATGGAATTATAACTATAAAAACAATAATAACGCAATATACCTTTTGGTTCCCACTCTTTTTTTTTTTTTGTGGGTACCAGAGATTGAACTCACAACCTTGCACTCGCCAGGCAGACACTTATGCCACTGAGCGAAATCCCTGGCTTGGTTCCCACTCTAATATGTAATTATTTTAGCAGTCTAATCTGAACTTATAACAAAAGCTGGGCAAAATCAATAACTTTTCTTAGCCCTTGGAGCAAATCAAGCCCTGAAATCTGCAGGGACAAACACATGGGAAGAGATACAAGTGGCATCTCCTTACCTGGGACAGAATCTTCCGGAACCATACATTTATAAAAACATGAAATGGCATTTCAGCAGAATATAGAATATTACCTAGTAAAACAAGTAATATGCTACTAAGTCACAAAGGGACATGTAGAAATCTCACATGTCTATTGCTACCCTAAAAAAAAAAAGTCTGAAAAGCCTGTTACGTCAATGTTACTATAGTCTAAAAAGGTAAAAGTATGAGGAAAATGGTAAGGTCTGTGTGAGGGAGGCAGAATGAATAGAAGAAGCATGGGGTCTGCTTAGAACTATACATTTTTGAAAATTGTTTTGTAGTTATCTACTAAAGATGGATACATAATGACAGTGTAACCTACATATATGGGATGTGTTCTAAGTTTATACTGAATCTAACAAGTTCTTATAACATCTAGAATATTATTTAAGAAGTTTCCAGTGAAAAGGAAACAAAAGTTCCTTTTGCCATAGATTCTCCTGTCAAAGAGGGAACTCTATCTTCAGGTGAAGTTCCATATATGAAATAACAAATTTCTTAGAGAAAATGTAGTTAACTACTTGAGTGAAATGTTTTGCCTTTCAAGGGAAAGGGTGGTAGAGAGGGGCAGGAATTCAAAAGGGTACACAGAATGACATCTCAGTTTCAAAATGGTAATAAAAACATTTCAATCATGGTATTGGGACACTTTTGAGAAAAAGAACATCTTAACTGGAGCTGGTGTGCATCCTTGTCTCCATAAATTTTCAGTAATGGAGTAGAATTAAACAGAGTGATTTAATTAAAAACAAAAAATAAATATACACTGAACTTTTAAACTAAAAAAAAATTATTACAGTGAAACACACATTACCTTTAACCTCTCTCAATGTGCCCCTCTTTGCATTGAGCACACTTATTCAGGTCTTATTGCTACGTTCTGAAGCAGTTCTGGAAGTTTACTTTCCTGTCTTTAGTTGCGCTATCATGTCCTTGATGTGCATTAATGCCCAGAAAAGATGTAAAATGCTTACATCTGATTGTCATTTTGAATATTGGGCAGACTCAGAATTCACCAGACATGGTAAATAAGAAGGATGATGACACACCATCATGTGTTTTGTGACCCCATCTTTCTCTTGCATGGCACATGGCAGAAGGATTCTCTATCACTTTTACCACAATTTCTGAAGTCACTCATAAAGGAGGATTTCGAGATCTACCCTGAGAAGTGGCACGAACAATGGGATTAAATGTGTTGACACAAAGGGGAATAGTGGGAGAAGGATTAATGGCAGAATGATTTTTTGCAATGATAAAATTTAGTTTAGATGTCAACCATATATTTGGTTATTCATTGTATATCAACAGGGAATAGGTAAATGAGCAAAGAAAAGTATATACATGAATGTTCATAGCTGCATAGCAGTATGTTCTTTATCACCAAAAGCTGTTAATAATTCAAATATCCATCCAAAATTAAATAGTTTGTGATATTTGTGAGCAAAACAGTTCTAGTTAGGCCTGGTGGGGGGTGAGGGTTGCAAAATCTGTTGTTACATGTAGCAAGGTAAATTCATGGATAAAATACAGAACCAGAAAACCAAAGACACGAAGCGCTTCATCCCACATGACAAAATGTATGAAGAGTTGAAAGAAGGCAAACTAATTTGGAAGTTAGAGCCCCAAACTCAGGCTTGTTTGAAAGCAATGAGGTTGGGACCAAATGTTAGAGGCAAAGGGCTGCATGTGTCTCATAATAACTTAAACTATGAATCAATGAAATATTATTTTTTGTGGGAGTTAAAAAGATAGGGTCACAAAGAAATTTTTAATGATGCTATAAATGTTCAATTTATTGCTTCTATGGTAATTATATGAATGAGTATAGTTGGTGAAAATTAATTGAGCTTCATAATTGCAATGTGCATTTTTCTCTATGTATATTTCCCACTAATAAAAATACGAATGTTGAATATAAAAGTTAATGTCATCAAGATCTAATAAAGTGAAGCAATCTATGCTGCTGTGATTAATTAGAATACCCTACTATATGTAAATATTTCTATTATTTTATTTTAATTTAGGCTCTAACAAAAAAACTACAGAATCCTCAATGTAGGTTCAAAATCACTCTATCCTTGTCACATCTCACCTGTTTTATTACTTGAAATATGCCTTTTGATTATAATATAGGAAACAAAAGAAGACACACTAAATATTGAAAATATATAATAAATTAAAAATAAATAAATGTGTTCTGCAGTAAATTCTGTCATTGAAGACCTGCTTCTGCTTTACAAAGCAAATTATTGTCCATTTACTATTTCCCATATGAAATATAAGGAGATTTTATTAGTGTCTACTGAATGTCTCTAAAATGTACTCTGATACTCATTTACGGGGCCCCAGAAAGTACATTCTGGAATCATAATGCAAAATACTGCATTCTTAAGCTGGTTGCCCAAATTCAAGCCTGTTTAAAAGCAAGAAGGATGGAGCTAAATGTTAGGGCTGATAGGGCTGTGTATATCACATGATATTATGAACTTTCCCCATGGAAGAAGAGATCTTTCCTTCCTATTCAGAGGTAGCTGAATCTAAAGCATGTGATTGATTTGTAGTGCAACATATTGATTAAGGTTGGGTCATTGCAAGATCAATCCACTGATTGGTTTGGCAGAGCCCTAATACTAGTAGACTGGATAAAACATGAAGTACAGAAAGAGACTTGTCTTGCTTCCCCTTACTGTGTTTGTTTGCTGTCTTCCATGACCATAAACTGTTGCTCCTGTGCCATGTGCCACCCTGCCTTGGAAGCAGCCATTTATGAAATGAAACCTCTGCAAACTGTTAGCTAAATAGACCTTTCCACCCTTAATTTGTCTGAGCAAAGAAAAAAAGTAACTAAAATAGTAGATATCAGTGTATGCATCCATTGATGAATTCACAGATAAATGTGATGTTAGAAGGTGGGGACTAATTGGAAAGTTTGTGTCACTGGGGCTGTGCTTTTGGAGAATATATCGCCCTCAGTGGTTCAGAATTTTCTCTCTGCTTCCTTGCCACTATGGGTTGAGTAGCTTTCCTCTATTATACCCTACTACCGTACTCTCACTGCATTGGAGCCAGTTGACCATGAACCAAAATTCTAGAAACACGAGTCAAATAAACCTCTCCTAATTTGAGGTATGGATATCGAGTATTTTGTTTCACTGATGGGAAAGCCAACCAACATTGAGTGGTGAAGTTTAGTTGTGTCAACTTGTGATAACTCACTAGAATTTATTTCTATTTTTCTTTTTTTTTTTTAAATTTTGGCCAATTAGTTGAAGTGTAGTCACTTGCCTCAAAATGGCCATCATGGGCTTCTTTACATGGCAAGAAATGAGAGCTCAGTCTTAGATACTTTGGAAAATCTGTTGTTAAGCATTATTTTTAGTGTGATACTAGTTTAATTGGGTTTTGTTCACAATGCATGAAAAACAGGCTAGGGGTTGGAATTCTTACAAGAACAGGGCTCAAATAAAAAGAAAAGTAAAGAAGCAGAAGGAATGATGCTTAGGTAGATAACTGAAAACATTACTAAAATAAGTTTCTCTTTATGTATTGTAAAAAGAACTCCATGAAATTGAGAAAAAATCCAGAAAATTGAATTTCCAAGTTTAAATAATCTCTCTAAATTCCTTTTCATCCATTTGTGTAAGTCTTCCTTGTAATTTAGGATTCTTTCACTTTTGCTTTTTTGATAAAGCTATTCTTTTCTTAAACCAAAACAAAAAAAATGATAGAAATGAAACAGAATTTCAAAAAATAGTAGGAAATTAACACTACTTAACATATTTCATATTGTTATCTTAGAAGTAGTTGTTCAGGTTACAAGATTTAGGCATGAAAAATGATCAAACAATCTAATGATGAAAGTATAAACTGTTCTATTGGTTGAACTAACAGAGATTAGTAGTATAGTTATCTATCTTGTGCATATGTACATACATAAATATATGTGCATAAATATGTACATATAATCTTTTCCCTTCTTCCTTTTCTCCTTTCCTCTATTACAGTTGTTTATTCCTGTTGAGTACTTTCTTTGCCTTGTTTATAGCAGCATAATCTGTAATAGCTAAATCTTTTCATTTTTTTCTTTAGTGAAGATTTTAAGATACACTTTTTTCCTATCTAAAATATTTTTGCTTCCATGAACCCCATACTCAGAAAATTTTCACATTTCATGGAATATTTAAATGACATCCCATTGCTCAAACGAGTCTTCCTGATCATACAAAATAAGATAATCGTCATCTCTTTATTTTCTAATGTAGCATGATTTTTTATCCTTCAGTGCTTGAGTCACTGCTGTTAATTGTATATCTGTTTAATTCTGTCTGTGCTCTAGAATTTGAATTGTTTACACTATTCTTCAGTGTCCAGTGTGGAGGTTAATGCACAATGGTCATTCGATTAAAATGTGTTAAATGAAGAATATAGGAAAAAAGAAAGAGAGAAAGAAAGAAAGAAAGAAAGAAAGAGAAAGAAGAAAGAAAGACAGAAAGAAAGAAAGAAAGAAAGAGAAAGAAGAAAGAAAGAAAGAAAGAAAGAGAAAGAAAGAAAGAAAGAGAAAGAAAGAAAGAAAGAAAAAGAAAGAAAGCTAAGAAATAAGGTGGCAAAAGACAAGGAAACATAGAGAAAAAGAGAAGTAAGCATGTCTAATGGAATGGCCAAAGAAAGTTTAATTTCAGGAGTAGAGTATATAAGCTGCTGAGTACAAGGGGAATGAGAGAACATGGGAGTATATGAGAGGAATAAAATGTTGGGGATTTAGTAATTCAGTAATTTATTCACTTATTCATATATGCATTCAATAACTAATTATAGAGTATTATTTTATCGCTTTGACATTAGAAACTAAAGACAAATTACATGAAGAAAATGAAAACACAAGAAGTTTTCATTTAATATCTTGTTGGCGCATGAACAATTGTGTGTTTAGGAAAGGGTAGGACTACAGAAGGCAAGAGCTCAGAAGGGTGTCAAGAGGCATTAGCAGTGAAAAGAAACAATGTATAAATTGTTTTTAGATTTGGAGCATTGAGAAATAAGTAGACTAAAGGTGAGGGAAAATGATGTTTTAAAATGAAGTGAATTCAATCCTGCTGGAGTTTAGAGAGCAAGAGGACCAGTGATGAAGTTGAAACTGAATCAATTAGCAGGGCCAGTATTGTGAGCTGCATGAGGAACTGTAGACTGCTTTCTCTGAACCAAGAGCAATGGACAAATGTTCTTAACCTGAGCAGCAATACAATCTAAGGTACATTTTAGGGCCAAAGTGTGTCTGGAAACTAGTCGGCTAAGTTGTGAGTCCTTTTACAACAACCAGCAGTGAGTTGATATTGACCTAGAGTTGTGTTCCTAAACTCAAATATTGGCCATGGGGCTAGGCTCCAGATACATGGTGCATAGATTTTCAGACTTAAAAGAAAAGCACAGATAAGCTCTGACATATTATCAGATACTCAGACTCTCTCTGCTTCCCTCACACTGTGATTGTAACTATGTGTCTTAAAACAAAATATCTTCACTTTGAAAGATATTTTGCACTTTTCCACCTTTTGCCATTATCTACTAGAAAAAAAAATCTATTCAAATCATCTAGGGTAAAAAACAGTTATTCAGAACGCAGCAGATAAATATGCAGCCCTCAGCAGATGTCAGCCTTCTGAATGACAGGAATGGAAAATCCCTCATCCCCCACTCTCTTGCACCCATGACCCATCTCCACCCACTTTCAAAGAAACAAAAGATGTCTCAAGGACTCCTTTGGAAAAATAACGATTCAATATGATGTGACTAGACTGTTTCCATGGCAATTCAAGCTTTTTTACATTGTGCTAATTTCTGAAAGTGGAAATTTCCTTTTGTCTCCTCATATTACTTCTCTGTGTTGCATATAGGTATTCATAATCACACAGCAGCAGTTTAGGTCAAAGAAATAAAGGCAAAATAAAATAAAAGGCTTCGTCTCTTGGTTATTTTCTACTTGCTACAGCTCACTGGCCTAGGGAGATTGTTGAGCTGTTTAAAAGCTACATCAAACAGAGTGTCAATGTGGGGGTTGGAGAAAAAGATATCCCAGTATTTAGACTTGAAAAAAATATACGGGCATTTTAGGAGAACACAATAATATACGTAATATCCTATAACCCTAAATTCTGTGGAGCCCACATCATGCCCTCAAATAGCAGTTTTTCCCAAATTAAAAGTTGTTACAAAGCTTACTAGAGGCTATTTACTCATCCAATTTCCAGTGCAGAGGAAACTGCAACTTGACCGGCACTCCCTGACTTTATATATGTTCATCTGCATATATAAATCATCTGCAAAACTGAGCATTTGAAGTTTGGGTTGGAAGTGTAGTGTATGTCATTATTTAACAGTGCAACTCCTCTTATAGCAGGGCTTCTAAAAAGGGGGCTATTTTGGGCCCCATGAGACATCTCTGTGGACCTCCGTGGATACTGGACTGATAGTACCAGAGGAAAGAGAGACAGCAGAGGTGCTGCTGGACTGACTCCCAGGAGGCAAGGTCTAGGATGCTGCTAAGCTTTCTACAGAGTTCAGGTCACAAGGAAGAATTATTGAGCCCAAAACAATAGAAATTAGTGCTGAACTTGAGAAATTTTGCCATAGAATTTGGAGGTGCTAGAAATATAGGGATTGCAAATCATTCATTAGGAAGCAGGTTTTCCTTCAGGTTTAAAATGGGAGAGCTTGTCTATTTGGGTGGGTTGAATGTCAGGGAAGAATCCCAAACACTTATTCCAAACTTTGGAAATAGCTTTAAGTCTTCAAGTAGGCACATAAGGACAATGAGAAGTCCAAAAGCTATGTGAGCCTCTTCATTTTGTAAGTCACACAGTCACTGAATAATATGTATTTCAATAAGTCATGGACACTGGAGTGAATACTGAAAATCCAGTAATAAAATAAGAAGGATTCTTCTTTGGTCAAACTATGAGGGTAAATATAATAAGTAAATGATCAATCAAATATTTACTAATAGTGGTAGTGAGTTCTAAATAGGAAAAGTAAGCTTTTTTGAGGGCATGCATCTGGAGATCTAAACTATAAAGGAAAAAATTCCCGGAGAAAAATATCTTTAAATTGAAATCTGATAGATCGGTTAAAAAGTACTAATTACGAGTCACAGAACTATGACTATATGATCAGGACTGGGCTTGAATCACTTTTTTGCTTGTTTGTTTTACTCTTCAAGGTACACCTGTGTAAATAACCAGAGAAGCAGAAGAGATTGTAAAGGGCAATAGAGGTAAAGAAAATCGCATATATATACACAACAGAGTACTACTCAGCCATAAAGTAGTATGAATTTGAGTCATTTGGGAAAAGGATGGTTTGAGACAACAATGCTAAGTGAAAAAACTTACAAGCAGAAACTTAATTGTTATGCAGATTCTCTTATATGTGAAACCAAGAATATAAATAAAGAACAAGATGAAAGAGAGATAGTAGAGAGAAGTAGATTTTGTGAAGATAAGAAGGAGACATAACTAAGGAGAAAGATGAGAGAGTGGGAAGAGAGATGAGAGGTAAAAATGATAAAGGTATAGACGAGGACCTAAATTTTTGTTTTAAACCATGGCTCCAATAATTATTGAATTTATTCTTGGGCTAAGGAAATTTTATAAAGACTATATGAACTAAGATATACTATATGATAAGATAAGATTCAGAAGAAACCCAGCAGCCAGATGAGATTTATAAGATCCCAAATAAAAACTTTGATAGGTTAGCCCTGTTTTATTCAGATACACTAAAATGGAATTCAAGGCTACCAAGAAATAATTGAAATGTGCTTCAGTATCATCAATAATCACAAATGCGTTTTGTCTATAAACATTTCATGTTATGTCACAGGTATTTTAAGTGTATTTCTGTATGTATATAAGTTTATACACAGAAAAGTATATAAATCATGAATACATTGCTTAATAAACTTATCTGTTCTCATTTTTATTAGTATACATTTTCATAAGTGCATTTTTGTAGCTGTCAGATAAAATATTACCAATATACTACAAACTCCTTTGTGGCTTTTCCAGTCAGCATTTCCTATCAGAATATGATCTGTCTTGATAAATATCAAAAGTAATAAGTTTGCTTGTTTCTGAAATATTCTTTAATATGATCATATGCTGTTTTATCTGTTTGTATTTTATTATCCAAAGTTATAGGAAGAGAGTCACTCATTTTGTGAATAATAGCTTTTTGCAAATATATATCATACTTTATCTAACACCGTTTGGGTTTTTCCAGTTTTTGGTTCTTATAAATAATGTTGTCTAGAAAATGTATGTACATATTTGTGAGTAAATATGTCAACAAATGTCTGTTCATATATCCACAAATGGAATGATAAGAATTTGGGGCATGATGAGTTTTATTGTTCTGCCATATTTCTATTTCTACTCGTCCTGTATGAGAGTTCCAGTTGCTCCACATGCTCATCATCTGTCCCTGGGTCCTTATTTAACAAATCTGTTTGGCGCGGAGTAAATCCTCAGCATTACTTTAACCTGTATTTCTTGATGACTAATAAAAGTCAGTACTTTTACAAATGTTTTAATCAAACTGATGTGCAGCACAATCTTCTCCATAGTGACTTGTTTTTCGAAACTTGTAATAATGTCTCTCAAAACATGTTGGTATAATTTATTTTTAATGTGGTTATTATCATTTTTATACCATGAAAACATCTATACCTACTCTGAATTCATGAAGAAAAATTTCCATGCCATGTTCTAGCAGCTTCTTATCTTTAATATTTCCATTCATAAACCAGAACAAATTCTATTTTTTCATGTTTTGAAAAAGGAATCAAGATTCCTTCCCTTTTTTCTATCAAGTGTCTACTAACTGAGTCCCATATAGAAAGGCCACTTTCATTATTGCACTAATGTAATTAATTTTCCTTAAGATTTATATGCGACTACATGTCTGGATTAATTCCTTTCTGTTTTCCATTACTCCATTCCTGTTTCTTTCTTTTTCTTTTTTTTTTTAATTTAAAAGAGAATAAAACAAAAGGGGGCAGTACAGAGCAGATCAGAAGAGGACAACATAGGCAACACAGTACTTTACATTAAGTCAACTGGACATCAACAGTATCTAACACCATATCTCTTACTCTGCTATAGTTGAGCATAGTTTCAATTACAATAATATCAAACATAACACAATAGTATA
>PVJX010010096.1:0-58359 GCA_004027295.1 Dolichotis patagonum
TTATTTTTTTTATTTTTTATTTTTTTGGTACCAGGGATCGAACTCATGACCTCACGCTTGCCAGGCAGGTGCTTAAGCCACTGAGCTAAATCCCCAGCCGGAATTCCTAGTTCTAACCACCGCATTTCCAGGAGGGGAGGCTGGGTTGCTAATGTTGCAGCTTTTGTGCTAAGTTGGCAACATTTTGGAAATCTAAAATGGCCACGAAATTTTTTGACTTTTATTTTTTAAAAGGTATGCACAGGTTTTTGTTATACTTGATTTTATACCTTTCTGAATTATTTTTCTTTTTTTATTAGTACATGTTTGCTGTACAGGAAAATATGTCTAGCACCAAGAATTTTGTAAATGTGGAACTCACATCCGCTTTCTTTTTTTATTTTTTGGGGGTACTGGGGATCGCACTCATGACCTGGCGCTTGTCAGACAGATGTTTTTTGTGCCGCTAAGCTAAATCCCTGGCCCCTCGCATCCACTTTCAGTGAATGCGGATTGATAGCTGTGCAGCAAGAATTGTTCTAGGCGACGAGAATACAATGGCAGAGGGATGACTAAGGTCCCCACTTTCAGGGACTTAGATTCTGAGGTGTGGCAGCTGGGGGATGACTTGTGATGTGGCAGACAAAATCACCGCGATTCCTGGTCAGCACAGGAAGACTGAACCAGTGAGGGGCAGTGCCAGGTCAGGGCTGGGCCTGGGGTGCCTGGGGACACTGGTGGCGGGAGAGGGAGCTTCCCGGTGCAGGCGGAGGAAACAGCAAGTCCAGGGACCTGGAGATGAGGGCAGAGGGACAAGTGGGTCGGAGGCTGAGAGGTGACCAGGGGCAGGGTGGCCTGGGGCTTTTGTGTCGGAGATTTTAAACTGTTTTCATGTATTTTCTTTTCTTTTTTTTTTTTTTTTTAATGCTACTGGGGGTCCCACCCAAGCCTCGCTTTCCATAGTTTTTAAGATACAGGGTGAGTAAGATGTGTTGAAGATACATAGAAGGGAATGAGGCTTGTCGTGGTGCACGTTTTTGGCGTGGTCACCAGCAGTGGCATGGAAATCAGCTGCAGGGGCAGCAGTGTGTGCAGACAGCCGTCTTAGGGGGCTGAGGTCGTGGGGAGGGAAGACAAGCAGCGGCCCTGGGCGCACACGCACAGCTTGGAGGCTTCGGCTCATCAGTTGGCTGTGGCCAAGGACAGGAAGTGGAGAATTGGAGCATAAAGTGTTTTTAGCCTGAATAATTGGTAAAGATAAAGAAACCGGCCTTGTGGAGAAAAATTAAATGTGCCATTTAGACGTGTGAAGTTGCAAGTGAGATCAGGCCAGCAGTTCAGTGGGTAAATACGGCTGGCGGCCAGCAGAGAGATTGGATCAGGAGGCAGAGTGCGCAAGGCATCGCTGAGACCGCAGCCTGCCGAGGGTGCGAGCAGGAGAGCTGGCAGTTAGCACCGGGGGACGCTCGGAGAGCTGAGGCTATGTTCAGAGCGCTGTCTTCCGTCTGTGTCCACAGTAGCATGTGTTATCTTTGTGATATAAAAACTTTAATACTAAAATTATCTTTGTTTTTGTTTTTGTTGTTTTGTTATTGGGAATTCAACTCAAGACCTTGGGCTTGCCAGACAGGCACTTATGCTGCTGAGCTGTATCTCTGGCCCTAGAATTATCTTAACTGAAAGAAATGAATGAAACAGCTAAATTAGAGACTAAATGCTCTCTGTAGGAGAAGCACATACTAGTCAGCAGGAGAGAAATCCAGAAATCCAGTTTACTAGTTACTCTTTCAAATTGGGAATTACTATTTGAAATCCAGTTCATATGTACACATAGGAATTTTTCCCATTGTGGAATATTACGTTTTTTTGTTTTGTGTTTTTCTGGAGACAGGGTCTCACTCTGTCATTCAGGTTGGCCTTGAACACCTTTTATAGTTCAAGGTGGCCTCGAACTTGCAACCATCCTCCTGCCTCGGCCTCCTGAGTGCTGGGATTATGGGGCCGTGCCACCACGCCTGTCAGGAGTATATTTTTTAAAGCAGATTTTCCTAGGGATCTGTGACTTTCAAAGATAAAAACCACTGGCTCTGAATGGCTGTCTTTTCCATGACCTTCAGAAAAAGCTGTGAAGACACAAATACCTCCTAATAGTAATCATGGCTACTATCATAGGGGCAGAATTTAGATTTTGGTTTTCCTTTTGGTAAGCTGGGCACCATTTTTCTGGGTGGGGGAAATCATCTTGTCCCTTCAGACCTTAAACTGTGCATTTGGTACCATGTACATGCGTAGTGATAGAATGTCATCTGGCATCTGGTGAAATGCAGCGCCCTTGCCCCACCCCTCCCTTGCTTCCCACTCCGTGGAGCGGTTCTCCCGTGTCTCTCTTCCCATGGCTGCCTGTCTTGGGGTCTGCCGTGCTCACTTCCCACCGTGGGCTTAGGGACTTGTGTGCTCCCCTGCAGTGCGCACCCCTCCCATACGCTCCCCTCTGCCCCGCTCTGTGGGGTCCCGCAGCCTGGGCAGCTGGGGAGGGGTGCAGTCGAGTCTCCCGTGCGCTTTTTCTGGTGGCCTTGGAGCGATTGCTGCCCCTTGGCCTCAGGTGTGGTTGTGGACCCGTTTTCATGGGCGCTCGGGCCCTGTGTAGAGCGTCCCAGCGTGGTTAGGTGCGTCTGCCGTGCTGCCCTTGCCATTTACCGAAGCAGGAGCCCCCGCCTTGCCCTGGGGCTCAGCCTGCCCAGCTGGAGCCCGGCTCTCATCCTGTGGTCTTCCTTGGCTTCCCTGGGACGGTTTTCTCCTCACCCCTCTGCCAGAGTCCTGAGGTTTCTCCCCGCCCTCCTCTCCCCTTTATCAGTGCTGGGAGGGGACCCAGGCCTCCTGCATGCTCGGCAAGTGCTCTGCCACTGGGCAGTGCCCCCACCTGGGAGTTATTTTTGTCGTTCTTGTTTCGAGGACTGACTGTATTGCCCACACTAGCCTCAAACGCTTGTGCTCAAGTGATCTTCCTGCCTCAGCCTCCCGAACAGTGGAGACTGCATGCCTTCCCAGCTGTACCTAGCTGGTCCTTTTTGATGTGCCTTTTTCCCTCCCCTCCCTGAAACTTTCAAACTTTTTCTGTGTCCCCACTGTTTTTTAATATCTTAATGTTCTTGTGGATCTGTTTTGCATCTGTGTGCTCAAACCTCTGCGGGGCCATTCAGTCTGCAAACGCTTGCTCTTTATTTCTGGCAGTTTTATTTTACTGAGTGTGCACCCTTTTGGCTTCTCTGTTCCTCTTCATGGGACTTGTGTACTGCCGGTGCTACGCTTTCCGGACTAGATGTGTGCTTTTGGTAAGGTGTAGGTTGCTTACTCTGAGAGCCCTCCTAAGCTGGGCGTTAGTAGGACCATGGAGGGACTCATGTGGAGGTACTTGGACAAGCTTGGTTTCATTATCCTCTGAAACAGAGCTGCCACATTTGTCCTATAGTTGGTGACTACTCAGAGGTTCTCTACATACGCAGCTGTGTTGTGGCTTGCCGTGCACAAAATACTTACGGGAGAGAGTGAGCCCGTTTTCTGTTAACGTCACAGCACCCTCAGGGGCTGCTAGCCAAGCCCTGCTCTGAAGGTAGCTGCTGAAGAGCGAGGCAGGTGGCAGGCAGACCCGTGCCGTAAGGCTGGTGCCGCCTGCGATGGCGGCCCTGACACGGTCAGCGTGCGCCCGCAGAGAAGGCATCTCAGGCCCTTTCCCAGCCGTAAGCATCCCTGGTGGTTTGTTTTTGAAAGGTTAGTGATACTGTATAACAAGCTCACATGTTGTGGGTATTTCAAGTCTTGATAAGGGTATTACTCTGGAAAAGTCATGGGGTTTTTTGGTTTTTTTGTTTGTTGTTTTAGAAGCTGTGTTTTTCTTTTCTTTTCTTTTCTTTTCTTTTCTTTTCTTTTCTTTTCTTTTCTTTTCTTTTCTTTTCTTTTCTTTTTTCCAGTACTGGGGATCGGACTCAGGATCTTGCACTTGCCTGGTAGGCGCTTGTGCACTGAGCTAAATGCCCGGCCCCTGAAGTTACGTCTTTCTAAAATGTCATGTCCAGGTCATCTTTGCTAATGTTAACAATATTTATGTTGACTCAAAGTTAATTCATAAAATTAAAAAGATCACACTCAAAAGAAGGTAAAATAATGTAACTATGTTTATGTAATACTCCTTCCCCATGATTGAACTTTTTTTTTCTGAATCGAGTGATTAGTTTCTTACTGGATTACTTCTTTGTAGATTTGTTTGTTTAAGGAATGAATAGAGCCAGGACCTCACACACTTTTGTTTAACTTAACGTGGCTACGTTTATCTGAGTAAATTTTCCCTCTCGGTCAACAGATGAAATACTTACTGGTGATGTTTTCAAAGCTCCAGCCCGCACAGAGTACGTAAGCAAACTCTTGGTACCTTTGACACGTAAATGCATGATATCGATATTGTTCTGTAGAGAAACCGCTGGCACCTTCACAAGTGCAGCTGATCAAAGCCACCACCTGCTCGTTCCATGTGAAGTGGGATGAAGTGCCTACGGTTGAGGGCTACCTTTTGCAGCTGAATACAGATTTACCATACCAGGCCACCTCAGCAGACTCCTCAGCAGCACCAAACATGCCAGGTGAGACCATGGTCCTGCTCCAAGAAAATATGTCTGTTTATGTGCTTTTTAAAAGGTATACTCCATCCAAGGTGTGGTGACACATACCTGTGATCTCAGCATTCAGGCAGCTGAGGCAGGAGGATTGCTGTGAGTTTGAGAGCAGCAAGCAAGACCCTGTCTCAAAAAAACCAAAAAAGAAAGACAAGGGGCCAGGGGTTTAGTTCAGAGGCGCAAGTACCTGTCTGGCAAGTGTGAAGTCATGAGATTGATCCCTAGTACAAAAAAAAAAAAAGAAAGAAAGAAAAATGAAAGTATACTGCAGGAAAAATATGTGCTTAGGGTTGTTTTAAGAAAATTAGGTTGTGATGGTCCACACCTGATAGGTAATTGACTGTTGTACCATTCTGCTGTAGACGCTGACTCATAGATATGTAGGGTACATTTTGATGGGTCTTAAGTTTTATGTTATTTGCACTCTGGCATTTTTAATTAGCTTCAGAAAGATTTCACCTACATCTAGAAGGCATTCAGAGGAGCAGATACCTCCTAGGAAAGCCTCGACACCAGTGATAAGGCTATCTAACATCAGAAATCCACAAACATCAACACAGAAATCAAAATGAAATAGAAAATGACAAGACGAAGACACAAAATGCAATCACAAATGTCCAGCCTGCCCAGGACAAGTCCACAGGACAAAGAGACAGAGGAAATCAGAAGCCAACAAATGAAACTCTGAAGTGATAGCAGCAGAAGTGAAAAAAAAAATGGAAAAGGCAGTAGAAAAAATCTCAGAGATGCAAAAAGAAATGACTATCAAAATAAAAGACATTGAAGCAGGCAGAGATAAACAAATAGAGGAGCTTAGAAAAATGATGGAAATCATGAATACCAAACATAGACAAGAAATAGAATCAATGAAACAGATCCAAACAGAAATACAGGAGGTTAGAAACTCCACTGAAAGTATACACAGCAGAGCAAATGAAGGCAAGGAGAGAATATCCAGTCTATAGACAGGAACACAACTAGCGACCAGGAGAAGAAAAATATCTTTAAAACAGCAAGGGACCATGGAAAATCAGTCCACCAGCTACAGGATGAAGCAAAAAATGACGACAAAAAATTCACTGGAATCAGTGAGAAAATCAGAGATAGTGCAAAAGCCATTAAAAACCTTTTCACAGAAATAATGGCAGAAAACTTCCCAAACATGGACAAAGAATTTGACACACAAATAAATAAAGTATATAGAATTCCAAATAGTTATAAACAAAATAAAACTACACAAAGGCATATAAGAAGATTCTAGAAATTTAGCACAAGAACAAAATATTAAAAGTAGCGAGAGAGAGGAAATTAATCACCTATAAAGGAAAACCCATCAGAATCATGGCAAACTTCTCAACACTAATCCTCAAATCAAGGAGAGCTTGGAGCGAGGTATTTCAAGCCCTAAAGGAAAATAATCTTCAACCCAGATTGGTAGACCTCACAAAAACTTATCTTTCAAAATTATTGGAAACATACAATATTTCCATGACAAAGAACAAGTGAAGAAATTTATGACCACCAAATGTGCTCTACAGAATGCTCTGAGGTACATACTAGAAAAAGATAACAAAGACCAGAATCACATGAGCACCAGCAGAAAGAAGCAGCCCAAAAAAATAAAAAAAGAAAAAAAGAAAGAAGCAGCCAGGCAGGGCAAGCAGTTAAACAGAGGAGAAAGGGAGCAAACAGGAAAACAACATGAAAAGAAAAAAAACCAATACATGTCAGTTATAACCATCAATGTAAATGATTTCATCAATAAAAAGACTGGCAGAATGGATCAAGAAGCAAGACCCAACAATATGCTGCATTCAAGAAACACATTTAACACAAAAAGAAATTCATACACTAAGAGTCAAGGATGGAAAACAATTCTCCATGCCACAGGAACCCAGAAAAAAGCAGAGGTAGCTATTCTATTTGCAGACAATGCAAGCTTTAAGCCAAAATGGATCAAAAGAGACAAAGATCACTACATACTTGTCAAGGGAAAACTCCAAGAAGAGATAACAGTCATAAATATTTATGCACAAAACACAGGTTCATCCAGCTACATAAAACAAATATTAACAGATGTGAAAAAGCAAATAAGTGCTAACACATTGTAGTGAAGGACCTTAATACCCCACTCTCACAAATAGACCAGCTAGACAAAATTTACTAGAATTAAACCAAGCCTGTGAACAAACGGATTTGGTAGATATCTACAGAGTGTTCCACCCCAAAACATCAGAATACACATTCTTCTCAACTGTGAATGGGATGTTCTCCAAAATAGTCTATGTGTTAGTCTGTATGTTAGCTGACAAAACATGTTTAAGTAAATGTAGAGGAATTGAAGTCATCCCATACATACTGTTTGATCAGAGCACAGTGGAATTGGAAATCAATGACAAGAAATCACAAAAACTACATTAACACATGGAAATTAAGCACCACTGTTCTGAACAGCCAGTGGATCACAGAGCAGATTAAAGATGAAATACACAATTAAATGATAATGCTGACAACATATAGAAACACAATGACAGCAGTCCCATGAGGGAAATTTATAGTGATGAACTCACATATCAGGAAAACAGAATGAGCTCAAATAAACAACCTAATGTTGCACCTCAAACTTCTAGAAAAAGAACAAATCACCCCAAGACACGTATGAGGGAAGAAATTATAAAGAGCAGAAACTAATGCAATAGAGACTTAAGAAAACAATACAAAGAATCAGTGAATCAAAAATTTTGCTTTTGGAAAGAATAAATAAAACTTATAAGTTTAAAAAAACCTACAGAAAATTGGAACAGGTGATCTTTACCTCAAATAAAACTTTGATGAGGTTAGCCAACCTCATCAAAAAGAAGCAAGAAAAAACATAAACTCAAGCAATTAGGAATGAAAAGGGGGAAATCACAAGGGATCCCACAAAAATCCAGGAGATCATTAATATCTACTGTGAGAGCTCACATTCTAATAAGGTGGAAAACAGAAGAAATGGACAGATTCCTTGACACAATCAAATTGCCCAAACTAAATCAAGAATATATAAAAATTCTAAATATTAGCCAATGAAATTGAAAATTAAAAATTTGCCAACAAACAAAAGCCTAGACCCTGACATATTCACTGTTGAATTGTATGGGAAATTTAGAGACGAACTAATACCACTAATGTTGAAACTTTTTAAAGAAATTGAAAGGGAAGCAGTACTTCCAAAATCATTCCTGGAAATGAGTATTAACCAAATTCCAAAACTGGAGAAGAAAGGAGCCAAAAAAGAAAATTATAAGCCAATCTTCCTGGTGAACATAGATGCGAAAATCCTTAATAAGATAGTGGCAAACAGAAAACAGCAAGTCATCAAGAAGATTGTACATCATGACCAAGTAGGATTCATCCCAGGGATGCAGGGATGGATCAGTGTATGCAAATCAATAAATGTAATACACCATATTATCAGGACCAAAGACAAAAATCACATGATCATCTCAAAAACCCTACAGATGGGGCTGGGGATTTAGCTCAGCAGCATAAGTGCCTGCCTTGCAAGCCCGTGGTCATGAGTTCAATCCCCAGTACCAATTTAAAAAAAAAAAAAAACCTATAGAAAATTGGAACAGATGATCTTTACCTCAATCTTATAAAAGTCATCTATTACAAACCAATAGCTAACATCATACTAAGTGGTCAAAACCAAAAAATTTTCACTTTAAAATCAGAAATAAGACAAGGATGTCCATTATCACCACTCTTGTTCTGGAAACATTACCCAGAGCAGTTAGACAACAGAAAGAAAGAAAAGGAATAAAGATAGAAAAGGAAGAGGTTAAATTATCATTATTTACAGATGACATGGTATTCTACCTAGAACACCCCAAATACTCCACCAAAAAACTTGTAGATACAATATTCAAATTCAGTAGTGTAGCATGATACAAAGTCAGTGCTCAAACAGCAAGTCGAGGATTTAGCTCAGAGGCATAAAGCTGCTTCCTTGCAAGTGCAAGGTCATGAGTTTGATCCCCAGTACCAAAAAAAAAAAAAAAAAAAAAAAAATTTCATAGCATTCTTGTACACAAGCAACAAACTCACACAGAAATTAGGGAAAGCACACTCTATATAACACATCTAATAAAATGAAATACTTAGGAATCTAACAAAGGATGTAAAAGATCTGTACAATGAAAAGTATAGTACCCTTAAAAAGGAAATTGAAGACGATATCAGAAAATCGAGATATTCCTTGCTCTTGGATAGGAAGTACCAACATAGTGAAAATCACCATACTTCCAAAAGTGCTATACACATTTAGTGCAATCCCAATCAAAATACCAGTAGCATACCTCACAGATCTAAAATTCATTTGGAACCAGAAGAGACTTAGAATAGCAAAAACAATTCTGGGCAACAAAGACACATCAGGTGGACATCATAATCTGTGATGTGAAAGCATACTACAAAACTACCAGAATAAAATCAGCATGGTATTGGGAAAAAAAAAGAGGCCCGAGGATCAGTGGAATAGAAGATGCAGACACAACCCCAAACACACACAACCACCTTATCTTTGACAAAGGAGCAGAACTTGTTCCCTGGAAGAAAGGTAGTCTCTTTGATAAATGGTTCTAGAAAAACTGGCTCTCCACATGTCAAAGACTAAAACTTGACCCATGTCCATCACCATATACTAAACTAAAGTCAAAATGAATGAAAGATCCAAATATTAAAATAGAAACACTAAATTTACTGAAAGAGAAAATAGGTAGAAATCTTGAAGACATAGGTGTTGGCAGAGACTTCATGAACAAAACCCAGATTACAAGGGAAATAGTACAAAGAATCAACAAATGGGATCTTACCTTGTTAAAAAGCTTTTGTACAACAAAAGAAACCACCAACAGAGTGAAAAAACAACCTACAGAGTGGGGAAAAAATTACAGCCCAGTTGTCCCTCAGACAAAGGATATGTATCTAGAACATGTAAAGAATTGAAAAAACATCAGGCCCCCAAAATTCAAAAACGCAATCTAAAGAAGGACATCTGAGATGAATACACACTTCTTTTTTTTTTTAATACACACTTCTAAGATGAAATACAAATGACAAATGAAAATATGTTCCACATCATTGGTCATTCTAGAACAAATTGAACACTGAGATTCCATCTCATCCCACAAAGAATGGCTGTCATTAAAAAATCAGCTAATGGGGCCGGAGATTTAGCTCAGTGGCTTAAGTGCCTGCCTGACAAGCGCAAGGTCCTGAGTTCAATCCCTGGAACCAAAAAAAATCAGCCGATAACAAAGGCTGGTGGGACTGTGGGGAAAAAGGGCCCTTCTCCACTGTTGGTGGCAGTGTAGACTGGTGCAGCCATTGTGGAAATCAGTGTGGAGATTCTTCAAAACACTAGGATTGGAAGTCCCATTAGACCTATCTAGTCCCCTTTTGGTTATCTTCCCAGCAGAATTAAAAACATGCCACAGTGATATGTGTGCAACCATGTTTTTAGCAGCACAGTTTGTAATAGCTAGATCTTAACAAACCAAATGTCCATCAACCAAGGAATGGATAAAGTAGATGCAGGTTTTGTATATAATGGAGTACTATTCAGCCATAAAGAAGAATAAACTGGAGACTTCTATAGGTAAATGGATACAACTTGAGACCATACTCATAAGTGAAATAAATCAGACTCGTGCAAACATCATATTACTGTCTCACTACTGTGAAAAAGTGAATGAGTAAACAAGGTCCAAACTGTACAGTACATACTGTGAATATGGAAGAAACTGTTCAGAAGAAAGGACAAACTGTGATAGGGAAAGGAAGAAAGGGAAAAAGAAAAAAAATATATGTCTACACAAGATAGTTAAGATAGTAGTTATACAGCTAGTCTCTCTTAGTTCTCTGGAAAGAAAGGTTTGTACTAACATTGTTTGGACAAGATATCATGCCTATATCTTGTACTTTGAATCACTACTATGAAGACAATAATACGCAAGGTATTAACTACTTTAAGTCTCCTACTAACCTATTTTGAAACTCGTTTTATTGGGGGTTTTTTCCTCTTTAAAATTAAAAAAAATGATTTCACTTTTTTTTTGTTTTTTTGAGACAGGATCTTGCTATGCATTGCAGGGTGGCCTTGAGCGCTCTGTGTAGCCCAGGCTGGCCTCTGTAGGGATCCTCCTGCATCAGCCTCCCAAGTGCTGGGGCTACAGGTGTATGCCAACACACCTGGAAGATTTCACCTTTTTTCAAAAATGTTTTTCATTAAGGGACATTTTTGGAAAGAAAAAAAAGCGAGTTTAATTTTACACATTATTCAAAATGGATTTCAGTTAAGTATTAAGCCAACTATTGAGAGAACAGATAAAGTCTGATAAAGACTCTCTTCAGAATCTACTCTGTGACTTTGAAAGTTCCGATTCTATTCCCTGAAGCGGTGGAGCTCACAGCAGTGTGAACTGTCTTGTCCCACAGGAGGGCAGGCGGAGCCTCACAGACCGGGTGGCAACAGCCTCCTTGCTCACGGGGTAAGTGGACACCTGCGGTGAGAGGTGATGGTGGCCTGGTGCACTGGGCTTTCTAGAACAGTCCTCAAGCCCGAGGTCCCCCCCTCCCCCCGGCTGCTCATCAGGATCATTTTGTGAAGAAAGCGGTGAGCTGGCGTGTAGCTGGGTGGCAGAGCAGTTGCCTAGGGTGGTGGGGCCCCGAAGGGACCCTCAGCACCGCAGACATCCGGTGGGGGAGAGAGAGCAGAGCGCTGCAGGCCACTGTGGTCGGGGCCTGACTGAGAGCCCCGGCCACCAGCGCTGGCCTCGTCACACGGAGGGTCAGAGGCTGCGGGCTGGGACTGGTGATGTGTCTAGGTTATTTCTGAATGTCACACACAAATCCAAATGTCTTAAGGGTGCACATTAAGTAAGAGGACGGTGAGTGTGACATGGCGCTCGCTCGTGTGAGAGCTCGAGTCTTAGTGCTTTAAAAACGCCCTAGTCCACAGTCCGCAGTCCCCGTGCTGTGCTCTGCCGGTGGGGGGTGCCTTTCCTGTTCAGGAGCGCTGGCTTCACAGTAAGACTTTGCAGGAGCCGCGGGGTTGGGGTTCCGCCGACAGAGTGCCGTGGGTGCCAGCAGCCTCTTCTCAGCACGGACTGGGGGCGCTGAGAGGGACTCACGGCTCAGTGGTGAGCCCAGCGTAGTGAGCGGAATCCAGGGCCGGCGAACGCTGCTCGCTCTGCACAGAGCGGGTGCTGGGCCGCCCGCCGTTGGAGCTCCCCTTTCCCTGTGCTCATCCTTCCTCCTGTCTGTCGTTAACCCATACCCAGGCGCGGGCGTGCGCCTCCTTTCTCCCCTCGGTGCTCCCGACCCCCTGGAGCTGTCTATGCTCGGCTTGGCTCTGGTCCTCTCGGACCTTCAGATCGGTTCACACCACTGACTTCTCATGTTCTCTTCCCAAATTAAGGCCTTGTTTCTTTACTTTGTTGCTCTCTTTCCTGCTGTTTTCCTTTATTTTACTCAGTGCTTCTCTGTAGTCCCAAGAAAGGTAAACATTTGGAGATCTTGTATTGCTGAACATCTCTCCATTCACGTTTTACTGACCATCTTGACTGGGTTATAGGATTGTGAGATACACGCACACAAGATAGCTAGGAAAATTATACTACTAATTCCTATTAGTTCATTGAAAAGAACAATTTGTCCTTATACTGTTTGATCAGTTTTTCATGCCTCCATTTTGTAATCTGAGCAACCACTTTGAAGATAAGAATACCCAACTATTAACCATTGCTAATTTGTTACCTTGTTTTGAAATTCTATATCTTTGTTTATCTTTATAATACAAAAAAGAATCCTGTGTTGGAAAACTTTCCTCCAGAAATTTGAAAGCATTTTCTTCCGTCCTTTACCACTCAGCGCTGCTGCTCAAAGGATTGAACTTGCATTCTTAATATGTGGCTTTTCCCCGTTTGTCCCAGTTTTCAGCCGTTTCAGCAGTGGCCCGCTTCGGGGTGGCTCTCCAGTGGTTCTGACTGCGCACACAGTGAGCTCCGTGTTGTAGAGACTCGTGGCTTTCTCACTGATCATTTCTTCCCTCTATGTGATCTCATTTTTAGAACTGGGGATTAAGCCCAGTAGAGGGCTGCATTCCTGGTCCTTTTAAACTTTGGTCTCAGGTCACAGTCTCGTTACGCTGGAGGCTGGCCTTGAGCTCCGTCGGTCCTTCCTGCCGTGCAGCCCGAGTGCAGGCCTGCTACGCCGGCCGGCCGGCCGCTCGCTGCCCCTACGCCAGTGGTACTGCTGCTCCTGGCCCAGACCGCTGAGTTGAGGTTCTAGTTCCCATTTTCTCTTTGTGTCCATTCTCCTTCCTGAAAAAACTTTTTATCTTGTATTATAAATTCAGTATTTAAATGTATTCAACCACACTCTCTTTAGCACGTTATTCTTGCTTCGTAAATGTAGTATCTTCCTTTATCTCTTCAGAAATGAAGGCTTTAGCAGATGTGTTTCATTCTGCTCTGAAGATTTCTTTTTCAGGCTCTTACTCTAATTTTGAACTTGGCAGTGAAGGCAGTCAGCCGGCCTTGGCACTGCGCAGGGAGCACAGAGGTGCGGGGAGCCTGGTGCCTGCCTGGCGGGGTGCAGCACAGCAGGGGAACAGAGGGTCCTGGGCTGGGGCCCCGCCTTGGGCTGGCAGGAGACTGGAGCGAGGCATGAGGGTGCTGTTCCGTACTCCAGAGCCCCGCACCCCAGCTTCCCACCTGGAGTGGGGACAGGAACCTGGCTGGCTCTGCGGGCACCACCCTGCGAGGCTCAACCTGCTCACAGGGCTGCACTGTGCACCCCGCCCCGGGCACACCCCCCACCCCGCTGTTCACCTACAGGCGCCCACTAGTGTTGTCTCTTCTCCCACTATACTTTTTCCTTTCCTTGCGATTATTTGAATTTTTTTGGAGGAATTTCCTGAAATACATATATTTAATTATGAAGTTTAACCAAAAATCTTAGAGTTTATTCCTTTCTTACCTAATTCTAGTGAAATTACCTGAGTTTTAACAAAGCGTATTCAAAGACATCACAGCACGGAGGGCAGTGCTTGTGGCTGTGGTTACCATCACATTTATCAACAACGCCGTCACCACCGCCAAGGGGAAGATGGTTCAGGGCACGTGAGGGGCAGCCTGAGGGCAGGGGAAGTTATGGGAGTTCATAGTCAGGATGGGGACAAAAGTAACAAAACCCAAACCACTTGGAGCCACATAAAGCGTGGGCTTTCAGTAGGGCTCTGTGGTGTGGGCCTGTAGTCCCACCTACCGGGAAGGCCGAGACAGGAAAATCATCTGAAAGGGGGAATTTCAGCCTGATAGCATTTGGAGAATGACATCTCAAAAACAAAATCCTCCTGTGTCCCTTCCCTGCCTCTCCTCCCCAGACCTGGCCTTCAGAGCACAGAGACTGAGAAAGGAGTTTTCTTAAAAACTGCTGTAAACCTTAGAGAATAATTCTGTACCAATTAATTTAATTTTTAAATGTTTCATATTTGATAAACACTTTTAAAGCATTTACTTGCAGATTATTTGCTTTTCCTTGCATGTATTTTGTTACACTGAACAATGCTTGCTACAGTAAGCTGTCTTATTTCTTGTAGATCAGTGATACAGTAAATAGTGCAAAAACGGAACACACAGCCATGAAAGGAGTTTCACCGAGAAACAAGCCGGATTCCAAAGCGGCAGATTTGAATGCCAGTTTACATTCACCTTTGGCGTCTCATGCTTCTAATCATAATAGCTGCATGGCAGACATGCTAAGGAAAAATGAAGGTATAAGGATAACATTTTAAATACAACTAAACTTTCTTGTAACATTGGTGGGAAGTATTAGAATTACTGAAAAATGTTATATGGTTTTCATCCATTTTCCCAAAAATGAAATACGTGCTGTGTCGGGTCTAGTCCTAGGCCGACAGCATGGGCCCGGCCGCCCAGCCGTGTGGACGCAGGTGGAGTTGGAGGAAGGCTCGCCCTCGACATGTGAGGGTGGCCAGTGCGGTTAGGGTCCCTGCCCTCACTCGTCTTCTCAGAACTTTAGCTGTATGAAATCACTCATTCAGGCATGGATTGTTGCCCATTGTTGCTTATTGTTTTGTTTATGTTTTTCCCTAGCACTTAGCTCTGAGCTTGATAAGTAGTGAATATTTGTTTAGCAAGTAACTGGATTCTCCTTGGAAAGACAGTTCACTTATGAGAACTGGTGATTAGTCCTTATCGTTCGGTGATGTTTGTATTTGCATATTCTGATGACATTTGAGATACATTAAGCCTTGCCTCTGATGTGAATGCCTGAAATTTATTTAAAAACCTCATTCTGAGGGCTGGGGATTTAGCTCTGCAGCCTAAGTGCCTTCCTGGCAAGTGCAAGGTTGTGAGTTCAATCCCCTGTACCAAAAATAAACAAATAAAATAATAATAAAACCATGAGAGACAGAAAAATCTCATTCTGATCCCTGATCAGATGTAACTATTTTTTATTTAAAAACCGTGATACGTGATATAAAGCTAATTCTTTAATGATTCAAATTTAGTAAGATGAGTTCTTTTTATTTCCATTTTCTTTGAGTCCTTGATAGATAAAAATACTCACGAAGATCATTTCCCTCACATATTACTTGGAAGAGAAGAGCGCTCTTTTGTTTTATTGACTTCCTAGATACAAAGGAATTATTAGTTACATTTATAAAATCTTAGTTCTGGACTTCAATGTAAATTATCTTATAGTGATTTTCTATGTGTCTTTCAAAAAAAAAATAATTCTCAGAACACAGATCTGAGCTTTGAGATCTCAGTGTCCTAAGGCACTCTGCGTCCTAACCCGCGGCCGTTTGGCTGAGCCGCTGGGCGAGGGGAGACACCAGAGCCGTCGTGCAGCTCGGCTGTGTCAAGACGGCTGCCTGTCTGAGGCCGACGGGAGCGGGACTTGAAGATGACTGCACGTGTGTAGGAGCTCTCCAGCCTCACCGTGGGGACGAAACACAGTAGAAAATGGTCGGACCACTTGTCGGCTTCTTGTGGGACTCTGGAAGTGAGGTGGAGGGAAAGAAAACATCACTGCAGAGACTGTCAGCTGCGCTCACGTAGCAGCTGGCTGGATTCGAGAAATAAAAGCGCACTGAACACGACGCCCAGGTTTTTCAGTTGAACAGAATGAATAACGCTGCTCTTCAAACAAAGTACAGGAGCAAAGCAGGTTTGGGGAAGGTGTAGCTTTGAGTTTACTGTCCTCAGGGCACGTGAGGGACCACTGGTGAGGCTTCCTGACCGGCACTGGGATGTCACATCTGGGGTCTGGGAGGCAGTCCTCAGTGGGAAATGCACGTTCAGAGACGGACACTACGCTGCCTGCTGGACGCCAGTGCTTGGGGCAGTGCCTGGCCGTCTGTGTCGAGGGGTGGGTGATTCATGAGTGACATTTAAAACACAGCCAGGGGAAGAGGCAGCTTAGCAGCAGCACAATATAAAGCATTATTTGAAGAAAAGAAACTAACTGAAGAGGTGGAGAAGGGGGCCTTAGAGGGTTGACAGGAGACAAAGCACAGGCGACTCTTTCCCGGTAGCGGCGTCACAGCTGGAGACCGTGTGTGGGTTTCTCTCCACTGCATGAAGCAGCGTGGGCATAAGTGAGCCACCTCCCCGCACCGTCGTGGGGACAAGCAGTGTCTGGCGGTGGATCTCCAGTGTGTGCGTGAGTGAACATAAATCACGGAGAAGCAGCCGCACAGCAGGAATGCGTGATCAGCCTTGTTTCCACTGCAGAAGGTCAAATAAAGCTTGAGGTGTCACCTGTAGAAATCGTTGATGTTTCCCAGAGCCACTTCATTAGTGTCCTATGGCCAGGAGCCCTGGCAGCTGGTGGGGACTTGTGGGCGAGGAAGATACGTGTCTGCTTGCTTGAGAAACTCGGTGACCTTCAGGACCCCTGCACCAGTGATGTGAAAGCCCTGAAGGGAAGGGTGCTTGCATGAAGGTCTCAAAACATGGGACAAGGAGTGGAAGACCAGGCCCCGGGAGACGGATTGCGCGCGTTCCAGCTGGGGACAGGGAACTGTGTAATCTGCAAGAGCACCTGAGCAGCCGGACGGCCGCGTGGCTGCAGCGCACTTTCCCCTAAACATCATGTCTGGAGGTTCCGTGCTTCTGATCTTGGAACCAGAAGTACCAAGAACCGTATGACAGAAACAGTGAGAGGCCATAATTACCTGCAGGTGTTGCACTAAGATTTGCTCTCTCTCCTTTAACACAGGTCCTCACACTTCAGCAAACGTGGGTGCGCCAAGTAGTTGCCTGGACTTAAGAACAGTCGCCCCCGATACTTCCGGATCCGGTTCTGTCTCCAGCACACAGACTCTGATCACCCAGCAGGCCATTAAAACAGAGTCACCCAGTACGAACGGGGCAGTGGTCAAGGATGAGGCTTCACTGCCAGCCCTCAGCACCAAAGCCGAAGGTTCGAACGTGTTTCGGGGGCTGTGTGTAAACCGTTTACGTGTGTCAGCCCGTCTGACGCATTTTTGTCCTAGTTGGGAGCCCTGTTTCTGTAGAGTTGGGTCAAATGGGAGCAGAGGCAGCCTGAGATTGTTGCTCCCTTCCCTAAAACACTCAGCACACGGAAGCGCGCTCAGACGGTACCTCCCCTACCGTGAGTAAAGTCAGCACTTTTCCGAGAAAAGGTTAGTGCTAGACTGGAGTAATAATTCTCAGCCCGACTGATTTCTGACTTTGTAACTTTGTATTTTACAATTAAGAGTTGTATCTCTTCTTTGGTGAACATTTTCTGAGGTTCTAGCTAGCCATCAAACCCTTTTGAAAGTGAACTGTCTGGATTGAGTAAAAGGTCTGTATTTCTGCTTACTGTGATCTCCCCCGGCTACTTTCCCAGTTTTTTATTGAGGTAAAATACACGTAAGATGAAATTTAGCATCTTTACCAGTTTTAAGTGTGCAGGTCAATGGTACTCGGTATCTGGGTATGGATTTTAAATTGTAATGTCCAGTCACTGAGTGACTCCATAACCCGTAATGAATGACTGTTTAATTTTTAGCTGATGAGACGTGTGCCCTACCTGCCACTAAGATCAGCCGTGTGGAGGTCCACGCCGCGGCCGCGCCGGTCTCTGTAAGTGCAGGGCTGGGCCAGGGTGCGTGTGTCCAGGCTGCTGTGTGCTTCCAGCCAGGCAGCTTCTCAGTAACTCCTAGGGAGGTTCTCAGGCCTCATGTAGCAGCAAATTGGTATAAATTTAGAAGTAAGTGGTCAAAGGGGAAAATACTCATAATGTAATGTTTAGAGGGAAAAGCCTGGTAAAATAGTACGTATGCTGTGCTCCCAATTTTGGTTAAAAAATCCACTTAACGACCACACCTTACTGACACCCTGCACACGCACAGGGAAATGCTAGGTGATGTCCGAGTTGTGGGCCCACAGAGCATTTTGACTTCTTCCTCTGTTTCCCACAATGAGATGCATTGCCTTTATCATCAGAAATGCGTGTGTGCACGTGTAAACAGCACTGTGAAAAGACAGGACAGGACGCGGTCGGGGCAGGAAAGCTCGGCCGGGCTCCAGCTGCTTGCTCAGAGCAGAGCGGTGCGGCGCAGGGGACCGGCCTGCCCGGACCACGGCCGGCCGGCTGTGATGCGCGTGGTTCCCTGGGAGGCCGGCAAGTGGGACTGCGTGGCCTGCAGGCCAGGTGTTAGGAAGGTGCTCCGCACACACCCCAGACCATCTTGATTGGAGAAATACAGAACGAACATGATGCGTGTGTGTCTTTGAGAGGACCTTTTCATTATCAAGTCATTTCAGAGTCATTGCTATGAGCAAGAGTTTTTATTTGACCTGATGTTTACCTTTTAGAATCTTGAAGTGCTGTCTGTATTAATTTCTTCCAGTTGTTTTGGATTTGGATCCTCTATTAATAACCTTTACCTGATCTCACCTTTCCAGAATGTCGAGTCCTCACGACTCTTCTTGGGGAAGGAGAAATAAAACGAACTTTTTCTTTGAATCCTTTTGTAGCGCATCAGCTGGAATTTTTGATGTTTCAGTCAGAGCCACTTGTTTTAAAAAGCTGTTGAGAGAATTTTTACAACTTAAAAAATGAAGACAAGCTTAAAGATAATTGCTTTTTCTTTAAAGATTTTTCTCACTGGCTCACTTTGTCATGTGGGATACCCTCCATGGCAAACAATCTCAATGATAAGCATGACCTCTGTGGTTACATATTTAAGACAGAAGTAAATAACTAAGTGCATGTTTGTTTTGAGCTTCTGGAAACAGTGTCTCATTTATAAGAAGATGGCTTAAAAAGGTTAGTTCCAGGGATAAGTATAATTCAATTATCACCAAAGTAGCTTAAGGTAGAGGAAGTATATTTGTTTTTAAAGGCACGGTAGAAATGTAAGACTGTTTAATGGACTCCTCTGTAGTATATACTAAAGTATATGCAAAATGCATTTGAGTTTTGAACATTTTTTCTCATTTTAGGTTTGGAGAATTACAAGTATTTCAGGTGCAAAGGGCACTGAATTTCTCTAGTTGTTTTTGAATCAAGACAAAAAGCCAGCTTGGAATGAATTTTTCTCCATGTGCTCCTCTTGGAGCTGGTTCTAACCTTTCCCTGAAGGGATTGCATTTTCCAAGGTCTGAGTGACAGTGACCTATCACGGCTGGCATTTGAGGCTGTCACTGATAGGAAAGCAGCTCACCCCACCCGGCCGGTAGTGTGGGCTCCAGCCTGGCTGGGACGCTGTCCCCGCCCGCCCGCCGCCGCCCCTGTGTGATTGGTTCCCCCCACTGTCCGCGGACCCGATCTGCGAGGCCGTGATTTACGGATGAGCCGCCGCGGTGTGACGCTTCCCTGTGTACCTGCTCGTAGATCACTGCATGGGTTTAGCAGAGCTTGAGGCTTCTGAGATGCTCGATAAAAGCTTCACAAGTTTTTCTTTCTCTAAAATTAGAAAGACACACCTTCAAACTCAGTGGCCACAGTGAAAGCAGGGGAGCGGCAGTGGTGCGACGTGGGGATTTTTCGGAACAACACGGCGCTGGTGAGCCAGTTCTACCTGCTGCCAAAGGGGAAGCAGGGCACCTCCAAGGTAACTGCGGGCACAGCCGGAGGGAGGCTGCTTCCATCTGACTGACTCGGGTGGGGGAGTCCAGCCACAGCCGAAACTGAGAGTTCTGTGTGCTGAGCTGACTCGCATTGCTCACTGAGGTTCTTTTTATGGAATACAGCACAACACAAACGTGGCGTTTTAAAAAATCTTACATAGGCCTGGGGATGTGGCTCGGTGGTAGCGCTCTTGCCTTGCACACACAAGGCCCTGGGTTCCATCCTTAGCACCACAAAAAGGGAAAAACAATCTGACACAATCACTGAGCTGGGTTTCATGTTATAAAAATCCAATCTGACCAGTTAAAATGAGTATTGTTTTTGAAATGTCTCTAATTTTGTTACATAGTGTGTTTAGAGAGCTGTTTTTTTTTTACTGAGATATTTTTAGTCTTGATTTTGTAATTTAAAAAATTTAAGGCCTCTATGTGCTATTAATTTTCCCTTGATTTTGAAGCTCCTTAAGGAGACGTTGTATGGGACATGAAGCCTCTAAGAATTATGAGATAGGTAACAGTCCTAAAGCATGCTGAACTAACGTTTTTTGTACATGGAGAATTTCCAAAAAGGAATTGCACGGAAGTAGCTACTCGTTTTGATTCAATGGAGCTTCCCAAATGCAGAAAATAAGATGAGTGTCTCTAACCCCTAAAGTACAAAATCCAAGGTGCCCCAGAAATGAAGAACGTTACGATGTCCCCAGGACACCATGGTCGGAAATGCTTATGCTCACTCGGGTGCCACATCCTGGGCATGGCAGGGGCCTCACACGCGTCATCCCAGCTTTCTGGGAGGCTGAGGCAGGAGGTTCAAGAGTCCAAGCAGCTTGGTGACTTAGTGAGACCTGTCTCAAAAAATCAAAGAAGTGTGAAGTTCCTGGCTTCAGGCCAGGCATGTAAATTATATGTGAAACAAGTGGAGTTTGTATTTGGACTTGGGTCCCATCCACAAGATACCTCTTTTTTTTTTTTTTTTTTTTAAGACAGAGCCTCATTATGCAGTTCAGGCTGGCCTTGAGCTCACTTTGTAGCCCAGGCTGGTCTGGAACTCACAGAGATCCTCCTGCCTCAGCCTCCCAAGGGCTGGGATTACAGATGTATGCCACCACACCAGGAAAGATACCTCATTATGTGGATGTGGATATTCTAAAATCTGACCAAAATTGGAAATCCAAAACATTTCTTGCCCCAAGCATATTGGATAAGGGTGTCCAACCTGTATATCATATATTTTCCGTTATCTAATACTACATCTGGTGTCCCTTTTTTTCAAAGTGAATTTTTCCAATTATTGACAAAACAGAAATTCTAGTTAATTATTGGTTAGTGTTATGCCTGATGAAATTTCTGGCTGAAGTTGAGTATTATATGTAAGGACGTATGCATACCTGAGAGCTTATTAGCTACCTAATTTTCCTACAAGGAAAAGCATAGAATGTAGAGCCAGCAAACTGGGGTTTGAATCACTGGTCCGGCATCCAGCAGTATGGACTGGACCAAGTCACTCGTTCGGTCTCTCTGAGACTTGGTCTCTGCCTCTGTAAAATGCGAAGACTTAGCGCCCATAAAGTAGGGTGATGGGTTGGCATTTCCTGTCTCACAGAGGTCTTGTGAGAGCTGGAGGAGAGGACGTAAAACTTGTTTGAAAGTTGTGAACACTGTGAGCTTCTGACCTAGAATGTGTCCCATTATTTAATGTGACCTTTAAATGTTTCCAGAGCACACAGTTCACAAGTCCTCTGAGCTTGGAAGTGGCTTCTTTTCTGCCAGGCTGACTTGCCTGTCTCACAGGCCTTTGTCCTGGGCAGGCCATTACTTGACAGTAATTCCCAGATTTCTCCTCCAAGCCCTGTTCAGTGGTAGCTGTTGGTCTGTCTGTAGTGGGTATTGATTTTTTTCTGCCTTCCCACCTTTCACATGCAGATACCCCTGCCTTTCTCTTCAGAATCAGTGATTCTCAGCTGGGAAAGGCACTTTTCCTTTGATTAGAATCACTGATTTATCAGTTTAATTGTTCCGTACTGGAAGGTTTATTCCTTGTGTGTGAGACAGAAATAAATAAATGTGAGCTGCTGGGGATTTAGCTCAATGGCTTAAGCACCTGCCTGGCAAGTGTGAGGTCATGAGTTTGATCCCTTGTACCAAAAAAAAAAACGGTACTTGTGTATCTTAAATAAATGTGAGCTGGAACTTTAAAACTTAATTCATTGGTTAAAAGTTTCGTTGAAAAAAGTTTTATTGAATAAAAATCAAATAATTTTAAAAATTAATAAATTAACTGCTCCTCTTATTTGACTGTTGTGCACATTACATTTTAGGTAGAGAACGCAGACGTCCCTGACTACAGCTTGCTTAGGAAGCAGGACCTTGTTCCAGGCACGGGGTACAGGTTCAGGGTGGCCGCCATCAATGGCTGTGGGATAGGCCCCTTCAGCAAAGTCAGTGAGTTCAAGACGTGTGTTCCCGGTTTCCCCGGAGCGCCTTCTGCAGTCCGGATTTCCAAGGTGAGGCGTCAGCACGAGGGCGCGGTGTAAATGGTCAGACTTCCCGCGTGACGCCGCTGCGTGCGGAAAGTCTCCTTAGCATCCGGTGAGGTCACCTGAAAGAGGTGGAGAGATGGCTTTGCTAATTGCTCATGGTCATTTAAGTACTAAACTTCAAGCAGAGTTACAGCGTTCACATCACAGAAAGGCAGGGAAATCTTTTGGCTTTGTTCTTGTTATATAAACTAGAGGTTCATGCTGAGGAATTATAATAGAATACATGAAATGGGATGACATTTTATCCAAGTTTTGCCCTTCCTGAGGGAAGAAAAGGCCTGTGTTTAGTGAAGGAAAGTTCCCTTTTCTGGGCTGTTACAGGCAGACACTGAAGCCTCACTGTACTTGTGAAAACAGGCATGTGCCCTAGCACTTGGGAGGCTGAAGCGGGAAGGTTGCCGTGAGTTGGAGGCCATCTTGGGCCACGTAGTGAGTTCAGGCCAGCCTGGGCCACGTACTGAGACCCTTTCTCTGAGGAAAAAAAAAAAAAGGACAGGCAAAGTGCACACAAGCTAAGCACTGTAGATCGGCCTCAGATAGACTTTCAAAATATCACCAGTGCATCCAGCAACTAACGCGCTTACCTTAAGGAAAAGCAGCATTGTGTGTCTTAAAGGCAGATGTAACGCACGGGCGTGGAGAAGCCTAGAGAACCCTGATGCATTCCCCTTTTCCAGAGTGTCGAAGGCATCCACCTGTCCTGGGAGCCCCCGACCTCCCCGTCCGGAAACATCTTGGAGTACTCCGCCTACCTGGCCATCCGCACGGCGCAGATCCAGGACAACCCGAGCCAGCTCGTGTTCATGCGGGTTTACTGCGGGCTCAGGACTTCCTGCGCCGTGACGGCGGGCCAGCTGGCCCACGCGCACATCGACCACACGTCCCGGCCTGCCGTCGTCTTCCGCATCTCGGCCAAGAACGAGAAGGGGTACGGCCCGGCGACACAGGTGCGGTGGCTGCAGGGTAACAATAAGAAAGCACCTTTGAGCTGAACTGTTTCACTGTCGCTGTTCGATGGCACTTATTTATTAGCAACTGGTTATGAAGATTTGTCATTTAAAAAACTGTTCTCCGGCTGTACTCCAGCAGTTAGGGACTTTCGAGGTTGTAAGTTGTATTTAAAATACATTCACTCGGTGTAGACCCAAACAAAAATAGAGAAAAGCAAGGCCTCTGAAAATGAGTATAGGATTCGTCCTTATCTGCATAGCTCTTTTACCAAGAAAACCAGTAAAGCTAAGGTAAAACCTGAAGGAGTTATCACCCTGATACCCTCCCTCTAGAGCTGCGTAACTCAGTCTTCCCGAGGTCCTACCGGGGTTCTGGCAGCTGCCTGTGGGTCGCTTTCCTGTCACAGGCAGTCCTGTCCGCTGCACCGTCAGCGCCCTGGGCTCCAGCGCTTGCCCGAGGGAGCAGTGGCCCTGCCAGCTGTCTCCCACCGGATGGTATTCGTTAGGCTAATGTCAGTAGACATTGGGTTCCCTTCTTCAATCACATCTAGCACAGAGCTTAAGAAATTAGCCAAGACAGAGAAAAAGGCGAGCTTGCAGACTCTGCTTGTGCGTATTTATTCCTCTTCCGCTTACAGTGAGAAACAGAAAGGGTAGTCTCGGTTCCCAGCCCAGCGTGCTTGAGTGTGTTTTGGCTAAAGCCCGTCTTTCTCGGCTCTCCAGCCCCTCCCCACGGTCCAGGGCCTGGAGTTACCTGGTGGGTCTCTTTTGGCTCTAAAAGCGCACTTCCCACCAGCTGTTTTCATGTGCTCAATGGCTCTAACTCCTTTTGCTGAAATTAAAACTTTCATAATTTCAAAAGTCAGAATTGAAGTATATGTCCTCTTACTGCAGAAAGAAAGACGCACCTTAATAAGACCTAAGTTTGGGATAGTGTTTTAAACATTTGTAAGATTTTGTAAATGCTCTAGATGTTTTATTTTTGCATTATTTTTACCTTGAAATTGTATAAACTTTTTTATGATAGAATTATAAGCATTAGACAGCTAACTCAGGTTCCTTACAACCTTAAAAATGCAGATAAGGGTTATAAATACTCTGCCGTAGGTAACTTGTTTTCAACCTTTTGGGAACTTCGTGGTTCCGCTGCCTGTTCGAATCTGGAATAAATATCTATAGAGCAATAACTGCAGAAAAGGCACTGCAGTCCCAGAGCCGCAGTAGCTGCGAGGGCACAGGTCTGTCGGTTCACACCACGTAACCTTACTCCAGTTGGGGTTCACTGAGTAGCTGCGTCGTCAAACGTGTATGTATGATATCCCCAGCCAGATGGAATTCGTTGTGCAGAATTGATATATATGCATGCTCCAGTTACTAATTTAAAGTGTATAGAATATTTTAATATATAATTTTTTGTAAAGAACTGGGATTTTTATATTACCATATTTGTAATTAATGTGTCTCACTAATTTTCTCTTGAAGAAAATATGCAAACTGTTAGAAACATACTGAGTGGTTTCTGAACTCTAAAGATGAAATAAATGCACTGCCATGGTGGTGTCAGAAAACCTTTCTCTGTGGCGATCTGGGTCCTTGTGTTTAAATGTCTGCGTCGTAGCGCCACGGGGAGCTTCTCTCTGCATTTGTTTAATTCATGTGCTTAGCTTTTGGCATTTGCCTGCTTTTTGCACTAGTGGGATTTTCACGTATCTCACTGTTATGTTTGTAATCATTTGTACAGTTTCCGTGATGTGTCTGCTGTAGGCTAAACAAATACTTAACCAAAGTTAAAATAAAAGGTAAGCAGTTTTGCACATGTGAAATAGTAGGGTTGACTCTGTGTGCGTGTGTGTACTTCATTATAAACCAGTGACGGTGCGGGGAAAAGTGGAAGGGGGGGAAAGAGGAAGAACGGTAAGTTAAAGTAAGTGCATATTTCAAGCCCAATTATTTTAATGATCTATTTGCTTTATTAGAAAAATGTCTGGCTTTTAACTCCTTATTCTCTGCATTAATTAACAGTCTGCATTTTAAAACCCTTCTCTTAAAAGACAAAGAATAAGTTGATTTAAAGCAAAGAGTAAGGGCTGAGAATGTGGTTCAGTGGTGGAGCTCTTGTCTTGCATGTGCAAGGCCCAGGGGTTCAGATCCCAGCACCACAGAAGTAAATAAATAGAAAAAAAAAGAAAAATGGCAAGATGTGGTGGCACACTCAGCACTCAGGAGGCTGAGGCAGGAGAATCACTTTGAGTTCGAGGCCAGCCTGGGCTACAAAGTGAGCCCAAGGCCAGTCTGAACTACAGAACAAGACCCTGTCTCAAAAAAAAAGTTAAAGAGCAGAATACTTGAATATTTACACTTCCTTAGCATTTGACTTAGTTTACTTTGCTGAAAGCCTGGACCAAAAGATGAGGATGAACCTGCGTCTGTTAACGGAGGACCTGCTTCTTAGAAGGGCAGCCTTTTGTAACATGGAATTTGTTGAAGTACTGGTTTTTTATTTTGAGAATTAGCCCAAATTCTGTTTTTTTCGTTTTTAATTTGGCATTGGTACATACGCATCAGTCGTGTTTCTCCCTAAGGGATTATTCACTGAAAGGTTCTGTAGGGAGCCTCTGTGACCTTGCCGGTCAGCTCAGGAGAGACCCTGCGAGCTGCATGTTCATGAGCAGAATGAACTCGGTAATACGAGAGGTGCATGCTTGTAATTCCAGTGCTTGGGTGGCTGAGGCAGGAAGCTGGCAGTGAGTTTGAGACCAGCCTGGGTACACAGTTCAAGGCCAGCCTCAACTGCGTAACAAAAGCCTGTCTTTAAAAAAGACAAAAAAATTAAAAAAGAGGAGCATGTGGTTTCTTATTAATTGTGCATTGACTAAAGATCCCTCCTTAGCTACTTTTTTCTCTCGCTGCTGAGACACAACACCTGACCCCAAAGTTAAATAGGGAAAGGCATTGGGCTGGGGGTTTAGCTCAACAACATTGGCACCTGCCTGGCAAGTGCAAGGTCGTGAGTTCGATCCCCGGTACCAAAAACAACAACAAAAAAGTGGGAAAGTTTTATTTAGCTCACAGTTTGTGGAGGTTTCAGCTGGCTCCAAGGCAGGGTGGCCTGGCTGAGGGGCAACTGTTCAATGGCAGCAGAAGACAGCAAAAGGGGCAAAAAAGAGCGAACCTCTTTCCCTGCATTATACTCTGTGCAGGATCCTGCCCCAGGGTGGGTGAAGCACTCACACACCAGTGCCAGCCCCAGACAGTGAACCAATCACAAACTCTAGCTCCAGTCCCAGCACCAGTGAACCAATCACAAACTCTAGCTCCAGTCCCAGAACCAGACAGTGAACCAATCACAAACTCTAGCTCCAGTCCCAGCACCAGACAGTGAACCAATCACAAACTAGATCCAGTCCCAGCACCAATGAACTAATCACAAACTCTAGATCCAGTGGCCTCTGAAAAGCCCACATCCCGTGACTGCATGAGGCTTTGGGGGACACCCAGACACAAACTGTACCACCTGGCTCCCTTTCTGTAACAGTGGGCCATACTGTATAGAAATGACCTCCTTCCCTCCTTGACTTCTTCCTTCCCCTGCACCTGCCTGCCTGCCCTCTGTTCTCCCCCCACTTCCCTCCGTCCTCCCACGCTCCTTGCCGACGTGATCCGGGCACGTGCTGGGCAAGCACAACATAGCCCCGCAGACCCTTTTCCTGAGAGGTTTAGGGTCAGTGAAATCGCTTTGTTCCTGGTTGGGTGAGCAGTCCTGATGCAACAAGTCTTCCTGTCACCGTCTTCTTGCTGTGCTGTGCATCTCTGCTTCACAGAAGTAGTAAAAATATGTTTGATGTTGCATGATTTTAGAATTAGGGTTTCCAGCCGGGCGTGGTGGCACACGCCTGTAATCTCAGCTCTGAGGCTGAGGCAGGAGGGTCCATGCAAGTTTAAGGCCAGCCTGTGCTACACAGAGTTCAGGCCAGCCTGAACTACCTAGAGAGACCCTCTGTCTCTCAAAAAAAATTATGTTTTCCAAAGCATTTCATTGGCTTTATTTTAGTTTGGTAAGCTTTTTGGCAGTTTCACTAGAAGTATCAGCATTAATAAAGTGGATATAATGTGGTTGCATAGATCTGAGGCACATCTGCCCCAAACCCAGTCACATAAATACAGTCACCTGTAGGAAAAGAAAACTGCCGATCCATTATTTCAAAGCCTTGTCGATGAGCAGAGGTTTATTCTGATTAGAGATGTGGTCTGCCGTAGCTAAAGATATTTTTATTTTTAAACTGGCAGTTCTCATAACATCAAAACCATTTATAACTTTGAAGATGAAAAGGTTACTTATAATTTAAGTTATCATGGTCATCTGATCATAAAGGAAGTAGATCCCAAAATAGATTTGCTCTTGGATCATCTAAGGTGTAACTGTTGTATTTGCTGAGACTGATTTTACACAGTTTTATAGATTGTGTGTCAGTGACCTATAAAGTAAAGCACCTTTTCTACTACAAACGATTACAGGTGTTATTGTTTTCTTTTTAATTTTAATTAATTTTATTTTATTTTGAGACAGGGGCTCACTATGCAGTTCAGGCTGGCCTTGAGCTCACTGTGTAGCCCAGGCTGGTCTTGAACTCGCAGTGGTCCTCCTGCCTCAGTCTCCCGAGTGCTGGGATGACAGGAGTGCACCCCCACTCCCGGCTGTGTTTTTCGTTTGAACTAGGTGCAGGGAGCACCAGCGGTGGCAGAGTGAGTCAGTCCATCGCGTCCTGACTTCTATGCCAGGCTGAGTTAGTGGAGGGCAGTCCTGAGCTCAGGAGGACCTCGTCTAAGCTAGGAGGCCTCTTCTTATAGAAATAAACAGCTAACTCTACTCTTGCTACAGCCGGCCTAATATACCTGCAAATAAAAGAAAAAAAGCAAACAGGCTCCAAGAAATACTGCAGTGCGAACTCATTTTCAGCTTTTTTTTTTTTTTTTTTTTTTGACAGGGTCTCATTCTGTAGTTCAGGTTGGTCTTGAGCTTACTATGTAGCCCAGGCGGGGCTTGAACTCGCAGAGATCCTCCTGCCTCAGCCTCCTGAGTGCTAGGATTACAGGCTTGAGCTATGCCAGCTCTACTTTCTTTATTTACTCTTGAGTTTTTCCTTTTTGCTTTTAGCCATACTCTGACCTTAGCAGAGGTCAATAACTACCCACTCTCCAGCCCCAGGCGACACTTCCTCTGTCCCCAACCTTGTTGCTGGTACTGCCTTAGCGCCTCCACACCCCAGTGTGCCCCCCATCTGTGGCCAGCTGCATCCCTGCGCCTTTGCCGGCCTCTTGGCCCCGGGAGTGGGGCAGACATGGCTGTGGCTGCCCCTACTGCTGCCCCTGCCTGGCCTCCATCTGAGCAACCAGCGAGCTGGCCGCCCTGTGGCAGCCACGTTCTGCTCCCTGGGCTTGCCAGGGGGTCCATGGGGTGCTTCCGCCTCAGCCAGTGGGCTGGTACACGTCCCACCTGGCGGCGAGTGTGAATGCGGCCACCGTCACAGCTGCCACCTTTCCACCCATGGGCGAGGCGCGGGCCGAGCGGGCCAGCTCCCGGGAGCTGCGTCTGGAAAGACCTGAGCTTCCCGGGCTGACAACGCTGCTGGTCATGAACTTTAACACGGGTGAGCACAACAGAATCTGTCAAACTCAGTGTCTCCCTCTTCTTTTGATTTTGATTTTTGAGACAGTCTCACTGTGTAGCCCAGGCTGGCCTTGAACTCACAGTGGTCCTCCTGCCTCAGCCTCCCGAGTGCTGGGACGACAGGAGTGTGGCACCACACCCGATCAGTCTCCTTTCCGAGGCCGGAAGCAGTCCCTCCTAGGTAATATGCTCAGGGCCTGCAGGAGGACACAGGCCCCAGGCTTAGCGCTGGCTCAGTTCCTGAGTGGGTCGGGTGGCAGCCTGGCCGCCAGCGTGGAGGGCAGGAAAGCTCACCGCTGCCTCCCTCCCGGGTTCCCAGTGCGGCCCTGCGCTCTCCATGTCGTGTCTGTAGCCGCGGGAGGGCTTAGTTTGTCCCTAGAAAAACTACAGTATCCGGGGAGAAAAAAAGATCCTGGGAACAAAAATACATTCTAGAAGCTGAGTGAAGATGAAACGGCGATCGCGTCCCAAAGCAGGTTTTGCGTATTTCACTGGCAGCCATTTGCTGTTCTCTCTCTTCTGAGAACCCAAAGTCAAAGCTTCTACTCTGGGCCTCTCGTCTGAGACCCGCGGGAGTCACCTTGCTCTGCGCACCCTGGACAAGCTGCTCAGACCCGGCCAGCGTGGGTCTGGGCAGAGGAGGACGGGGGCTTCTGGAAGTCCTCCCTGGTCGCACTCCTCCGAGGCCGGCTGCGTAGAGCCCTGAAGACACCTAGAGACGTCCGGGGTCGCGTCTGCCTGCCAGGGATGGGGTGTGGGACATGCAGTGGGGGGCTGGTGGCCCAGGTCTTGGGAGTGGACCCAGAAGGAGCGTGTTGCTAGCGGGGTCCGTCCAGGATGCCCAGGGCCAGTGAGCCAGCCGCTGCGTCCCCGCGGGGGTTAAAATGAGAGGTGGACGCCGGCATTTGTGCATAGAGTAGCACCGGCCACGCGTAAGCCGTGTCCAGCTGATGCCCAGCACTAAGCAGGTTGCACACGCCTGCCCCTCCCTGGAGGATGGACTCTGAGAACACCGGGGGCCCTGCTGACTTATCCGTTTATCCCAGGAAGCGATGAACGGTGGTCTAAGACTCCGCCGTCCAGGAGCCCGAAGCCCAGCTCCGGCGGCAGGGCAGAGAGCCCAGCCCAGGCCCTTGGGCCTCCAGGCGCGGGCTAGCGCCCCCTGGTGGCACTACTTTTCCAGGGTGAGTAAGTTAGGGTGCTGGGCCGGGCCCCTGGGTTTTCCGTAGCAGCCGCAGCCATGGCCCAAGCCTTCGGGTGGACCCAGCTGGGCAGATGGGCCTCCTGGCCTTGGGCTGCCAGTTGGCTGCCTGCCCTGTCCAGCCCCGTCCGGCCCTGCCTGACCCCTGAAATCAAGACGGCCCTCCCCTGTTTGGGGATGGGGAAAGGATGAGATGTTCCAAGACCTGGTTAATGGTTTAAAATTTCTGGATCGAATGTCAAAACGTCTAGCTCCGTCCCTGCATCGGGGGAATCGCCCTGACCGTGTTGGGCTAGCCTGCTGCCCGGCCTGGACAGTGACCGCCTGGCCAGGAAGGGGTTGCGAAACTTCCTCGGGCACTGCCCTCACCAGGAACAGAACAGTCTGCGGCTGCCGTGGGCCGGCTGTGGCTCCTGGAAGCCTAACACGTAAAGGCGTTGTGAAACGCAGCACTTTGGAAAGTCAACAGAATGGGGCAGGTCCAGAGGCCTGCTGATTCTGAGATTCCCGTCACCCCGCAGTCCCTCGTCCGCGTTATGTAACAATCAGACACCCGTGGTGAGTGGTCATCGGCCGGCCAGTCATGGCCAGCTCAGACAAGCATGGCTGAGGACACCATAGCACCGCAGGCGCCTGGGGGCCCAGCCCTGCCTGCTGCGAGGGGCAGCGTACCCGTGTCTCTTCCGTGTCATCCTCTTCCCGCTGTGGCCCTTGCTGCACCCGTGTGGTCCCACGGTGCCCACAGAGCAGCATGTCACAGAACCCATGTCTGTTTCCACTAAAAGTGTGTAAACACCAAACAGGTGAGCTGCCTGTGGGTGGAACAGGGTGGGCCAGGCTGGGCCTGGGCTTGGGCAGAGCGCCAGCTTAGCCACGGGTGACCCTGGGCTCCATCCCCAGCATGTGAGAAGAACGATCATGCACAACATTTAGCTTAAGAAATAGAGGGGCCGGGGATTTAGCTCAGCGGCTTAAGCGCCTGCCTTGCAAGCATGCGGTCATGAGTTCGATTCCTGGTACCAAAAAAAAAAGAAATAGAACATTCACACTGAGTGTGGTGGTGCACACCTGTTAGCCTGGCATTCAGGAGGTGGAGGCAGGAGGATCCCCTCAAATTCAAGGCCAGCCTGGGCTACGTAGTGGGACCCTGTCTCAAAAAAATAGAAAAAATAATATATATATATATATATATATATATATATATCCTTGCTTGGTCTGGGAGTAGGAAAAAGGTCACAGGACTTCTATCATTCCCACCTGCCCAGCACCCCTCTTTGTCTTCCCCCCATACTGTGTGATGTAAACATTCTTTTGGATTTTCACGAATAATTACCCTATTTTTATTTGTGGCTCTATTATCCATGTATGTATCCCTAATAAAATATTGAGATTTTCTTGTTTTTGAACTTGGAGCCAATGGGACCCCACTGCATGTGTTTTCTGTGACTTGGTTTCTTGGGTCGTTTTCGGATTCCCTTCCAGGTTTATCACCTGTAACCGTATTCACGTGTATAGCATTCTACGGCGCCGCTGTTTCACCATTTCTCTGTCCCGTCTGTAGAGGTTTGGATTGTTTTCAGCTTTTTGCTACCAGAGACAGAGCTGCTGTGAGCTCCGGGCCTGAGGAGGACGTCAGGAGGCTTGTGTCCATCCTGTCCTCTGCTGCACTCCAGGGCCTGCATGGGCAGCTGGGCGGCCAGTGCAGGACAAGCCAGCGCCTTCTCGTGCCCGCGTCCTGTGCACAGAGGGAGCTCACTCCGGGATGGCTGGTCTGTGTGGCCGGGGCTCTGAGGTGCTCTGCAGAGGACAGTGTTTTCCAGTAATGCCAACACATTTCTCCTTTTTGCTCCAATTTTTACCAAGTTTAAATTCTTTCTGAGTCCACAATCATGTCATTGCTTCCATAGCTAATCAAGTCATATCTGGTTTGGTTTGGTTTTGTTTTGTTTTGTTTTGTTTTGTCTTTTTGAGACAGGGTCTCGCTGTGCAGTGCAGCTGGCCATGGGCTCACTTTGTAGCCCAGGCTGGTCTCGAGCTCACAACAGTCTCCTGCCTCAGCCTCCCGAGTGTGGGGAGTGCATGTGCCATACCCCTCGCTATGGATTGATTTTAGATCCGGCACCTGTACAGACTTACTATTCTAAGTAAGGTACCTGCCTGTCCTTTAAGTGTTTCATATCTCAGCAGTCTTTCTCTGCAATTCTTACACCTGAAACTTTTTCTTAATATTTCTGTACCTACCAGGATCTGTACCACAATGTCAGCAAGAGCTGACAGTGTGGTGTTGGGGCTCGGGGTTTAGCTTAGTGGCTTAAGCGCCTGCCTGGCAAGCGGGAGGTCGTGAGTTTGATCCCTGGTACCAAAAAAAAAAAAGAAAAGAAAAATCTTTAAGAGCCGACTTGGGCACCCTTGTCTTCCTCTCACTGTAAAGGAATGATCTCCACATTTCACCCCGCAGTGCTGTTTTCACAAACGGCTTTTATCAAAGACGTTTTCTTCTATTTCTGGGCCACTAACTGTTTTATGATGGGTAGATGCTGATGTTATTAACTGCTTTTATCTCTACTGAGACGGTGTAAGTTGTGGTCACTGACCTTTAACATGTAGCCGACACCCAGTTTGGGCCGCAGACCCAGCCTTCGTGCACTGCTGGCCCCCACCTGCCGAGCGCTGGATTTCTGCTTCTTACTCTCGAGTCAGGTCAGCGTGGACACGTCCCGTCCTGTCCTGTGCTGAGACTGGCTTCGCAGCTGAAGTGACACCCGTCTCTTCAAATGGATTCTCGGTTTCTGAAACTCGTCTTGAAAGCTGTTGGGTCATGGAAGGAGAAGGTGACAGCTTCGTCAGGGTTCTGTCTCACTGACTAGCATTGTTAAACTCAGTGGGGTTTTTTTTCTACCATCTATCCATTTGCTCTTAGTTTAAAATGCTGCTTTGAAGCCCTCCATATGACCCTGGTAACATGTTTAGTCTCCACAGCCTCTGTGGTTATGGTCCCTTTCATTCCCATTAGTTTATTTGCACCTCTACATTTAAAAAAAATTAATCCTTGAATGTTTAATCCATTTTTGTGTTTTGTTTTTGATACTAGGGATTGAACCCAGGTCCTTTGTGCTTTTTTTTTTTAATTTTCTGAGACAGGCTCTCATCAAATCACTAGTTGTCCCAACTGCCCTCAAACCTGCAATCCTCCTGCCTCAGCCTCCGGGAAACTGCAGGCATGTGCCACCACACCCAGCTCCTGTGAAAGTAAATTTTTCAAGTGGGGTGGCTTATGGGCTGTTTTAATTTGTGTTTCTGAAACTGCGCCATGATGTGGCCTGTGTGGTGTCATAGTTCTGGCTAACTTTCGTGCTGCCCTGGGTGCCGTGCATGCTGGGCACCGGGAGAGAACACGCTCCCCGCCTCGGGTGCCAGGTCCCCAGGGCCTCACAGAGGGGCGTGGAGACGCTGGGGCCCCGCCGCGCTGGCTCGGCTGCTGCTTGGTCTCACCCACGGCAGCAGGGCGCAGCGAGAGTCCCACTGCTGCTCGCTCTGCTCTGCTCCTGGCTGCAGCCTAGCACGGGAGCTCTCCTGCCTTCTCCGGGGCCCAGGCTCCTCTGACGGCGCAGGACGAAGGCTGCCCCACCTCTTCTTCCTTCTACACAGCGCTTTGTCTGGTGTATCTCAGATCTGCCTTTGCGTTATATTTTTAAGTTTGCAGGAGAATTAGCTAAAGGGAAAGCCAAAGAAAATGTCTTTCTAACTACATAATGGTCTGTTAGACCGAATGTGACTCAAATAGCGCGGGATTTATTTCCAGGGCTTCATCACAGAGCGTGGCTTTTCTCATGGCCCCTCCCCTTCTTGTCTTGTCTTCTTTTTCCATTTTCTTATTCTTTTTCCCCCTCTTCTGTTGGGTTTTTATTTTTTATTTTTATTTTAAAGAGAGTAAAACCCAACAAAACAAAACAAAACAGAGTATGAAGTCAATCAAAACAAAGCAGTGAAATTGGTACAGAACTTTGAAGCAGGAGGACAGGAAATCCACAGTGGCCACCACGGTGTCCCTTATTATCTTCACAGTAGCTGTCCATTCCATCAGACACAGTAAAGTCAACTTAAAGCAAAACAGGATAAAACCAATCAAAACAGAAGTTCGAATGCAAAACAATAAATCTCAACACAACAGAACAGTGAGAACAACACTGGATTTCAGAAACAAGACGGAAGGACCCCCCCCTCCCAGCGCTATATTGCATGTAGCTATCCCCAGGTCTGCAAAGTCACCCAAGCAATACAGCAATCAGGTGTTTTGTGCCTCAGTTGCTCTCAGCTCAGCCTGTCCTCCGAACCGGCCGGCTGCTCACGGGCATGGGGTGGCAATTCTTGATTCTCAGCCCAGGCGCAGGTCAGCTCACGAGGAGGGTGAGCTGGCTTCTTGAGGTGCTCCTCCCAGACCCAGCATGGCTTCTCGGGTTTTAATGTTTTCCTTCACAGTTCCATTTGGTTTTCAGGCCCCCTTGCTTTTTAATGCGACCCTCCGTGGTTCGCCCCAGGCTCCCGGCTCCTCCAGTGTCACCTGCTCTTCCTGTGAATGGCATTGTGGGGTCCAGTGTACGCACACTGGACACCGCAGTGCCTGACCAGCTGTCTGTAACTCCTGCTGCACAGGACACGGTGTCCATTTTCCTTGGCAAGTGAGGACTTGAGCAAGGGCAGGAACTGAGATCTCACGGTCAGTGGACCCCAGGCACTGGTGAGCTGGGGGTGCTGATTCAGGCCTGGCGCGAGAGGAGTGTTCCGCAGTGGGGTGTCCCCAGAGGTGGCCTCCTTGCCATGACCAGCGTGAGATGGTGGAGTCCAGCTTTGGTGCTGGCTGGAAGAGCTCCATAAATTCCTTGCTTTCTTTTTATTTGCAAAGAAAAGAGTTTTCTTTGTATCAAAGAGTAAGAAATGGAGGCATAGTAAAGCCAACAGAGGTGACGTCACGATGCGATTAGGTTTGGACAGCTACTGATGATTAACCCCTGTCCCTTCCCGAAAATTCCTTGCTTTTCAAGTCAACTCAGAGATACCTTTAGAAAGGTATTTTAAATGATTTTACCACTGTCTCATTTTGTTAGCACATTAGGTTTAACTGGAGTTTTCACAGTATCTTGACCGTTTTAGGAATGAAACCTATATTAAGATTTTCCTGGGCCGGGGATGTAGCTCAGGGGCACAGTGCCTGCCTGTCAAGCGTGAGGTCCCGGGTCCCATTCCTGGTACCTGGGGAGGGGGGTCCTTTGCCACTTGAGTAGGAAACGTGAGACTTCGCAGTCCATGAAAAACCACAGGACACACAGTTCTCTCCTTTGTACTGGCTGCAGGGTGTCCTTGCAGGGGTGGGCAGGAGGTGGGGGACACAGAAAAAGCCACCTTAGAGACGTGCCTTCCCCGCCTGAGGGACGCCCTCTGCCGTTTCCCTCAGTGCCTGAGGACTGCCCTGGTGTGAACCGTGGACTTGGAGATTTGCCTGGATACTGGGTCCTGCGGTTGCCTGGCCACCAGCACGGGGGCTCCTGTGTCCCTGGGCTGTGCCGGGGACTGTCTCGTGTGTGGCCTCCAGTCTGGGATTGTCGCACCTCAAGTTGGCCTGGCAACTCCTCCCCGAGGTGGCCCGGCCCGGGCTCCGCAGCGGCCTCCACTGAGACACACCCTGACATTGAGCTCGCAGAACAGGTGCAGAGCGAAGACATAGACATGCCCCGCTTGCCCCCAGGAGACACCGAGGTTCATGCCGGTGTCAGTGTTGTCGTCATGGTGTGGAAGGCAGGGCACCGTGTCATCCTGTGCCCTCCCCACAGCGGTGTCGCCTGCACTCTGGCATCCCTCAGTGCTGGCAGACTCTCCGCGACGCGCCTGGTGTTATTTGTAACACGCCATGCACAAGGGCAGGACCTCTCTAACTGTACTGTTTGCAAGCTTTTATCTTTTTCGGTGCTAGGGACGGTCCGAGCAGGCCGTGCTTGGCGAGCCACCTATCCTGAGCTGTGCCCACTGCAGGCTTTTATCTTTACAGGCGCTGGGCGCAGCCAGAAAGGAGGTGCCCTGGTGCCACCAGCTGCGCACAACTGGAGCCTAAGCTGTGTCACAGCTGCAGGAATCCAGAGTCAGACACAGAAGAATCAACCCCAGGGCTGTCACACGTCTCCCTCGGGCGGCAGGGTTTTCTGTACTCCGTGATTTGTTCGAATGTCTTACAAATGTGTGAAAGGCCTTCCTGGTGATGGCTCTATGCCGAGGCCTGAAGGGTGGCCATGGTAGGGGCTGGAAGAGGACGGGCATGTGCCAGGTGCAGGCAGGGTCCCGGCCACTCGGGTGGTCGGGGTCCAGGGCCCCTCGGGCAGCAGGGTGGGGGGCGCAGGGTAAGCAAGAGTGAAGCCAACAGAGTGTACGCAGGTCAAGTTCCTGACGCAAAGAAAAACCACAAATTAAAACCACGCGTCTCCTCCAACAGGGCTGTCCCGTGTCACTCCTGGGCACACTGGGCTTCCTGAGCTCGCGGGACGCCCGTGGCTGTGAGCTTAGCCTCGGGCACATCCGTGTCACCTGGGGCAGGGGCAGGTACCCACCAGCTGGGGGGTGGCACAGGCCGTCAGCCCTGAGCCTGTCACCTCACGGGGCAGCACACGCCGTCTGCAACAACTGGCCGCCCTCGCCCTGCGCATTTAAACCCTTACTGACCGTGGGCCGGTGTCGGGCCGCAGCTGTGCTCAGACTCTGAAGATGACAGCGCAATGCTAATTATGGTAACTTTCCTGCTAACCTGTTTTGACATTTTTTTTCCCTCTTCCAAATAAAACCAACCAACCCACCCCAGATCACGTTCTTCCTGCCTCCTGGCTACTGCTAGAGGAATGTTAGTCAGGCCTTCAGAGCTGTCCGCTTAGAAACGCTCAAGGTGCCTGGACTGCTTTAGCCCACCCGCCAAGAAGACACGGAAAGCAAGTGACAAAGCACCGTCTCAGAGGGGACGCTGGGCGGAGGCCACACGGCCGGAGCACCTCAGTGCTCGACAGCGAGGTGACCGCTAGGTGGGAAGCACTTTTTGTACTTACGAGGTGCTGCGCCCCCTCCTACCTGTAACTGGTTGCTGAAACTCTCTGCTCTTCGCCGCTCTAAGGTCAGTATTTACAAAACTTTAGGTGGCATTTTCAGGCTGACACAGAGGCATATGCGCCTCAGGTCCAGGGGACGGAAGCCAGCACTGAGCCAGGTGCATGAAGTCCCTGAGGCGTGGCGACCAGACGCGGCCTCTCCTGTGGGAGCAGGGGGAGCTCGTAGATGGCACTTCTGGCGAACCGGTGAATTTAAAACGTTTTGTCAATACTGATTCACATTCTCAAACTACCGAATTCCTTTATCTTTTTTACTCAAGCCCAGCCACATCTTTAAAGCACTTTTACAATGTAAATTTGGTATATGACAAGTGCCTCTCTCAGTGACATGGTGACACGCACGCCACACAGATCAAACAGCAGAATTTTGGAATGTTCCAGAATGTACCTATATGGAGGCAGCAATAGCTCGACATGCTGCCTGTCTGGCGACCCAGTGGTTCTAAGTTTATTTCAAGAAAAGTCATGGATGTACACACGATTCAGTGAAGTGCTGTTTATAACTGTGAAAAGATATAAATAGTCAAAAATCTCCAGTAGACAAATAAATTATGATTCAGTCATACAACAGAAAAAAAAACCAACAGAAAGGATGCAGACGACGAGGCACGACCTGGGAAACAGGTTCACAATATATTGTTGAGTGAAAAAAGCCGGTTACAAAACGGTATGCACGATATGAGCCCATTCTTATAAAAATATACATATTTTGCAAAGTAAAAGGACAAATGATATTTATCAAAATATTAACATTGGTTATTTCAACACAGTAGGGTGATTGTGGATTTTACTTAGCGTCCTTCCGCCCTCCCCTGCCGGCCTGCCCCAAACTGGGGGCCCTCACGGGGTGGAGGGGGTGTCCCCAGCCCTGCTCCCGGGCTCCTGGGGCAAAGCGTTGGGTCCTGCTCAGATCGCATCCGGGAAGTGGCAGTGGGGACAGGTGACAGCCACTCAAGCTTCCTTCCGGGCAAACGACACAATAGCCATTGCTGATACTAAATTTAAAAACCCCTCAGGTTGTCACTGCGAAGAAGAGATGAGCAAACACAGGTCCCCGCTTTGCAGCGGTGCACCCCGAGCACATACTGCCACGGGATCCCAAGTGACACCTTCCAGGCTGAGTTTATTGCCGAGATCAGACAGCACCAGAGGCCACCGAGGCAGCACGCGCGCTCCACGGCCGGGCACAAGGTCTGCAGGCCGGGTGGGCACCCCGGACCGCGCCCCTCTCGGCAGGGGTGTGCAAACACTGGGGGTGCGCGCTGAGGAACACCAGGCGCCAGGACACGGGAAACGGAAATGAACTCCAACACTGGCAGCGAAGTCACGGGAGACAGATCTAGTGTTACCGGAAGCCCCGGACAACGGTGACCATGACGATGGCGACGATGACGATGAGGCGCCCTAGTGGGCACTGGCTGGCTGGGCGGACGGCGGCCTCTGCTCCCACATCACACCTGGCCAATGACGTGTCTTAAGAAACGGTGCTGCTTAAACTATGATGTTTTACCAAAAAAAGGAATTTTAATAAATACAGCAAAGGCTAAAAATCTAGCTAGGTTGTCATGCAAGGTATTACAGAGCCAAGACAAACTCAAATTTATAATAAAGGCAATCTGCATTCAAAATGAACTCTACCCTCATCTTTTATTAAACGGGTAAACATCATGAATTAACCCAGCTGCTTACTTGAATTACAAAAGTAACATGATTCAATATGAAAATAAGAAACTGTCTACAAATCTCTGACAGTAATAAATTGCAATATACAATGCATACAGGCGTCATACAGAGCAACACTCTCGTACAAAACAAAAATATTTTAATACCTTTAAAATCCAAATTTTTCTTTAAAATCATTCATGAAAAAGATTCTCAAGTCAGAATTAACACCGCAATTAGTCAAGCCTCAGGAAGCTACATTACAGCTACTTAATTTACAAAGAGCCGTCGCGCGTCCCTCGTGGCGCCACTGCCGCCGCCTCCGCCATCGGGCCACAGGCCCTGCTCTCCGGATCAGGAGAACTGAATCTGCTGAACGCCAGAAATCTGAGGAGATGGGAATTGGGTGGTGTTTAGGCGACACTTCACTTACTTAGTCTTTTTGAGACAGGGTCTCACTATGCAGTTCAGGCTGGCCTTGAGCTCACTTTGGAGCCCAGGTTGGTCTCAAACACCCAGTGACCCTCCTGCCTCAGCCTCCCGAGCACTGGGATGACAGGCATGTGCCACCACACCCAGCTATCAAATTTTAGAAGTAACATACTCATCCAAACAAGGACAGTGGAGAGGGGAAGTCTCTCCTCCTCCCAGGTCACCCCTCGGCCCCTTGCCCCCAAGGAGCTACTTTCATAATCTCTTATTTCTCTTCCTAGACATCATCCGTGCAAGTATAAACATACCTCTACTGGCTTAGTCATCAAGGGAATACTATGCCTTACCATGTATACATCTGGAGAAAGTAATTTTTAATAGCTTTCCGCAGGTCTCTAACAGTAGTACGTAAGGTTACAGTTAGCTGGTAACAAACCCCAATGGATATATCCATTTTTAAAGCAGCTGCCGGGGGTGGGGGGCCATACCTGTTGATAGGACGTCGTGTAAACCATAACGTTTTGCTGCTGGCCGTCTGCAGTTATTAAGCCAGCTGGTAACTGGTTGGCTGGAAGTAAGCAGAAAAACTTAAAGGAGGAAAATCACCACGTCCACTTTCTTGGGCTGAACCTAAACTGGACCTGTATGGCCCGTTACAGTTCGGCACTCATTGTACGATGTCACCCTACAGCAGGCCCTGTGGGTCCGATTTCCCATTAAAGAACAGCTTCCTGAAAGCCACATTTTTCTCCTTTTGGGATGAGGCAGGGCGTGGCACCTTTGTGCCTGGGGTGGAGCCCAGTTCTGGGCCTGGAGACCTGGGTTCGTTCAGAGTCCCTGTGGAGGGACGGCTGTGTGAGGACACAGGACACAGGCACTCACTGTGCACCGCTCACCTCACCGACGTGACGGCACTGTTCTTGATTTTTTTAAGGGGGGAGGTCTTTTATGAGGCAGGGTTTTACTATGCCTCTGGGTTCAGGCTGGCCTGGATCCTCCTGCCTCAGCCTCCCAAGTGCTGGGATTCCAGGTGGGCATCACGGTGCCCAGCTCGTTCTTGGTCGTTAAAACTCAATCCCTGAGCTCCGACGGACTAGACTCTCAGATCTCACACTCTCGCTGCCTCTCAGCCTTCCGTCTCCCGTGACCCTGCCACCCCCGGGAGGCTGAGAATCCAGCCCTGCTTCACCCCAGCCCCAGCCCCCGCGCCATGCTGCTTACTGAAGGCCTCCTCCGTGAGCTCCTCGCCGAGCCCGTCCGCCGCCGTCACGGCGCCACCAATGCCCTTCTCCCCCTTCATGGCCTGCGAGGGGGACAGATGGCAGCACTAAGGACCTGCCCCGCCCATGCAGGGTCAGACACCTGCACCACCCCAGCAGGGAAGGCCTGAGACACTTGCGCACTGCAGGCCACGTCCACGGCCATGCAGTGCCACCGCAGACGGATGCCTGCAAATACCACCAACAGTCAGTCAACTCAGAGGTCACAGGCCCCAGGTTACAGACCTTGGCTCAGCCAGCTGGGAAGCAAAAAGTTAAAACGCGAAATTCCGAAATAAACATCACAGTCTGAACCAAAGGCCTTTGCAGCTACTCTAAGGTTCCATGATACTGAAAATCTGAGAAAGCATCGGGAAGGATTCATAAAGCCTCTTCCCACCCAAGTCACTGCAGACAGGCGTCTCGGGATGCGACGCTCACACCGTGACCCCTACCCGCGCTGCAGTGTGGCAGTCAACAAGCCCGAACCCAGTTCACTTTCCCAAAACTCAGTCATGGTAGAGATGACCCAACAGGAAGTGCAGAAGAATTTGATCAGTAAGACGGACACCTAACTTTCTCTTGTCATTATCTCAAAAGCCTCAAGCTTGGTGATACTTCTTCCTTTCCTTCTGTCTTTTTGAGTCAGGGTCTCCCTGTGCAGTTCAGGCTGGCCTTGAGCTCACTTTGGAGCCCAGGCTGGTCTCGAATTTGCAACGATCCTCCTGCCTCAGCCTCCTGAGTGCTGGGATTCCTTGTTTTTGATACAGGGTCTCGCTATGTTGTCCAGGCTGGCCTTGAACTCATTATGATCCTCCTGCCCCAGCCTCCGAGTGCTGGGATTATAGGCATGTGCCACCATGCCTGGTGATGCTACCTCTTTTAGTAACAGCAAGCCAGGGATGGTGACACAGCCCTGTAATCCTAGTGCTTGGAGGCTGGGGCAGGAGGATTCCTATGAGTTTGAGGGCAGTCTGGGCTATATAGTGAGTTCAAGGTTAGCCTGTACTACGTAATGAAACCCTGTCTCAAAAAAGAAAAAAAAATTAAGGACAGAAAGAAGTAACGCTGACCACTGACCACTATTTACTTAAGTCTTCTAATTCCATGATAAAGGTGCTATAAGGCTCACCGTACATATGAGGAGGCCCAAAGGCACCAGTGAATCTGCTGAGGGTCTCAGGATTCCCGGGCAGCAGAGATGGGGCACAGCCTCAGTCTGCACCCCAAGGCCCCAGAGCCCTGTATGGAACCACACTGAGCTCAGCGTAAGAGAAACAAGTAAAGAGGCTCGCTGCAGGATGGACCGTCCCCAGGCTCCCCGCCGAGGCCGCGTTACCGTGGGCCCCGCTCACCTCTCGGAACTTCTGGAGGTATAGCTTCAGGGGCTCCACGTAGCTGTCGAAGCCCAGCGTGGACATGGCGAAGAGGATGTCCTCCCCGTTGATTGTCTTGCGCTTCTCCTGGTGGCACCTCTCGCTGGCCTCCGACGTGATGAAGCTGATGAACTCACTGACGCACTCCTGCACGCACTCTTTGGCATCCTTCGCTATCTGAAGGGGGCGTCACGGGAAGTCACAGGGAACGTAACCATCACCCGCCCAAGAGCTGCAGAGGAGCCCAGCTGCCAGGTGAGCGCTGACCTCCTCTCTCACACACGCCAATTAACAACCACCGCGCTGCCAAAGGGCAGCCCAAGGGGTGCGGAGACCTCGCCGAGCAAGGAGAGCCCGTGTCTGGCCCTAGCCTGCAAACCAAACACACGTTCCCTTACACACTGGCTGCTTGTGGGGGTGCACTCCTGGAAGCCTGTCATCCCAGCGCTCGGAGGCTGAGGCAGGAAGATTGTGATCACAAGTTTGAAGCCACCCTGAGCTACCAAGCAAATTCAAGGCCATCCTGGACTACGTAAGACCCCACCTCAAACTTTAACAATTTCAACCTCTAGTCAGTACAAAAATTCAAATACCATTTTATTTTTTAAATTTTTTTGTCTTTTTGAGACAGTTTTTCACTATGCTGCTTAAATTAGCCTTGAACTCACTGTGTAGCCCAGGCTGGTCTTGATCTCGCAGTGATCCTCCTGCCTCAGCCTCCCAAGCGCTGGGATTACAGGGCTGCACCACCACATCAAACTCAATTTAGATATTCATAAAAAAGGGTGTGTGTGCGGATGTCCTACTACCCTGTAGGGCTGAAAACCGAGTGCTGGGAAAATCAGCCCGTTACGGCCACCCCAAGTGCACTGCGGGCCAGGTCAGGAAGCGCTCCCTGCCTGAGCATCTCCACTCTGGAGACTTGGGAAAACAGAAGCCAGAAGGCCCAACGCAGGCAAGGTCAGGGAAGACAGCAGTGCATGGTGACGCTTTGACTCCGGGGACACAGGACACCTGTGGATCCTGAGTGTCACGAGGCTGCCGAGTCCTGAGCAAGATGGCTCCTCCTGAGGCTGAGGGGTTCCAAGTGGAAACCACAGCTGCGCACAGGGACGACCCAGCACCTGACCCCGCTCGGGCCACAGGGAACGGGGCTGCCCAGCCAGGCCATCGGTCCCGTGCTGCCCAGGCAGAATTTCAAGGTTCTTAGCAGCCACAGTGAAGAAAATGAAAGTAACACTGATCTTATCACTTAACCAGGTGGACCCCCACCATCATCACCCAGGCTCCGTGTCAGCTTTAACGCCAGACACCCATGCTCCTCTTCACACGGAGCTCCTGAGTCTGATTTCGGGGCACCCCAGGCCCTCTCCGGGCTGGGCCCGGCTGCTGCAGCCACGTACCCTTTCCTCCTAGGCCACAGGGGGACCTGTCCCCAGCTGGACCGCCCGCCACCAGGCTCCGGCGGGATTCCAGCTGCACCTTCGCTTGGAAGCGCTACTACTTTCGGAAGCACTTTCATACGCTGTGTGACGTTTCAACAGCGGTATAACAGAAAACAATTTATACGAAGCCTGAATTCTGAATTCAGATTTGAATGGTGAGTTTTTAAAAGTTGTTTTAAGACGGCAAAGCCACCTTTTAAAAAAATCATATAAAACCTGAGCAACTGCTTTGAAGATAACAATATGCAATATAACAACCATCATCTTGGTTTAAAATTCTGTATCACTATTGTTTTTTGTTGTTACTTTGTTTGCTCGATTTATCTGTTTCTCTCTCTTTAAAATAAAAAATAAAGTAAAAAATCATGTCAGCTGTATGTTACCATCTGTAATTATTTAAAAATAGTTGTCTCCTTACACTGGGCTTTTTAAAAACCGTGTCACAGTCCCGTGTAATTAACTGTCACGAGACCCTAGAGAAGCTACACTGTGAAGGGTACGGACCACGGCGTGCAACCCAGAGCCCGGCTTCCGGAGGCTGCAGGGAGGGACACTTGGGGACACACAGAAGTGGACGTGGGCACTGGTCACTGCGCATGCAGAAATAAATATTTGATTTACCGAAAGGCTGAACAACTGGGATCAAAAGTGAGTTATTGATTTAACTACAGGCATCTGTGTAGTTTTCCATCCCCCACCCACAGAAACCGAGTTCAAACCCCTGCTCGGCGTCACCTTCCCGGTCTGAGGTATGGCGTTTTTCATTATCCTGGCCACGTTCGCAATGGGAAGGTAAATATCTTGCTCTCGGAAGCTTTCCTTTGAACCATTTGTGTCCTCATGATCGTTCATACTGTCTTCTGTGTCTAAAGAACAGGAACATGTGAGCTGTAAAGTTTCTCGTAATTTTTACCTCAAGATGGAAAAACCCAGCCTGAGGTGCGGTGCAAACCTCCGGCTCGCGTCCCGTCCTTTCTGGGGAGCAGGGCAGCGGTTCTCTGCACACCCCGCGGTGCCCGTCTTTCCTCTGACGCCCCTTGTGGCCCTACTTCTCATTCCCCTGTTAAGATGCCGCCACCGCTCCTGGGCACGCTGCAGCCCCAGGGCTGCCCACGGCAAAGCAGTGGCCCCCAGCGTCACCGCCGAGCTTCCTGACTAGTGCGGGCCCAGGGGCTGTGTGCGCCCCAGGCCTGGGTTTCTAGCCCGGCTCTGCCAGCTCCATCACGGTGACACAGTGACTGTCTTGTGAAACCCCATCCTGACAGGTCACTGGCCTCCGCTGTGCTACTAGGGAGAGGTGTTTTTTAGCAAACCCACAGCAGTGAGTGACCCGATTTTTCTTACAAAACATGCATTTTCAAATTATAGGGACGTAGACACAACGGGCACCTCACAGAGCCAGGCGCACCTCCCTCTCCGCTGGGCCTGGACCAGCTTGCTTTACTCAGGCAAAGCCCTCGCTGACTCCTTTTCATTGTTACGCGTGTAAAATGAGTTTAGCAAAACATTCAGGATGAAACCCTAATCCCTTCACCACACCTTGTAAAACCTATTTTAATTCTTAAATTTCACAACTCAAAGCCACAAAAGTAAATTCTTTCTGAGAGGCCAACACAACACTGCAAAACAAGTTCCCAACTAAGCACTAGAAATGGTAGCAATTTAATCCGCCCTTCGAAGCACCACTGCGTTTGGCTGAGTCCCTGGGAGAAGAACGTCTCACATTTACACTCCGACAGGAAGTCGGGGTGACTTTCCAAAGCAGCCCCGGAGGCCGCTGCGCCCTTACCGTCGTGTGGCTGGATCACGTAGTGACTCCCTCCGATGTAGTCCGCCGAGATCCCGAGCTGGGAAGCATCTGTGGTGGAACTGTCGCCGTCCATCTGGGGGAGAGACAGCCACTCAGTGCTCCCAGGAGTGCCTGGCCCCAAAGCGACAGGCCGGCAGGGAGTGCGAGGCAAGGTGGGCGCCCAAGAAGACCGGGCTCCCCGCTTGGACACTGCTCCACGGATCGCCGGCCGGTCCCTATGGTAAGCGCAAAGCCAACAGGGCAGCGCGTCCCTCTCTCCCCACCTGCGCAACCCCTGCGTGGACCCCAGCAGCACTGCCATCAGTGGCAGGGACACTGGGGGACGCGGGGCTGGTGACACCGGCCACCAGGCAGGGCTCGGCGTCTGGGGGCTCCAGTCCTCGGGGAATTCTCTCTCCTGTCCCTCGAGCTTCTTTACATAAAAAACCCGGCAGGACCAACGCACAGCATTAAAGCACTGACCAGGAGGGGTTAAAGCGGCCACCGAGAGGGAAATCTACTCAGCCAGATGCATTCCAAGGGCGAAAATCTGGGGAAAATGAAGCTCAGGTGGCTCCAGGAAGGCTGCCAGCTCTGCAAAACACCGCTCCCCAAAACAGGGAGGGTGAAAATCAAAAATGCGTTATCTGACTGCAACATACAGCCTTGGGTCAAAGACAGCAGATACTGTAGGTGACCCTAAACATTCACTAAGGCCAGGAGCCAACACAAACTTAACGTTATTAATGGCAACACCTTAGTCCTTACCTAATACTCCACTACATAAAACTTACATAATTCTCCGTTTCTGTTGGATTTCTACATAACACTGAGGTACTGGGCTAGTTTTCATGTCTTCAATAATAGCATTTCTTCTGCTGACTTTGATGTCAAATTTGTAGACACAGATTTACGTTCATAATTTAGAGACTTGCTTTAAGGGGGGATAGTACAGAACTCACAGGCCTTTAATTGTCCACGAAAGCACAGGCGCCTACTTATTCTCTGACTTTTTAGTAATATACAAGAAGCATGCAAACCCAAGTGAGCTCATTCTGACTCTTACTCTCACGGCTTGGCTCGAGATGTCCGAACTCCCATGCTCACAGGCACGCTTTCCGGGGCCGGCTAAATGCAGGAGTGTGAACAGACTATGAGTGTGATTACGCTGACCAGCCCACTGACTGGTCAGCACGGTTCGGGCTGTGGGTAGCCGGAAGCCTCACCTAGGTGTGGGTGGCATCAACCAAATACGAAGCGAGAGCAGCGCTGCGAGAGAAGCTCTCCGGGGTGGGACGGCGATCTCTGGGCCAGTCAGGACGGCCCGGTAAGGAACCTGGGAGGTGACCGGCTTTACAACGACCCTAGGAGGATCAGGTGCGGCAGACAGGACCGATACGTTGTTTCAGAACCAATAACCAGAAACAAAGCTGTGTCTTGGCAAGTGAGGACCTGCTACAAATTCTTAGTTAAATCAGTATCCGTGGTGATGGGTCTTAAAGTTACTGATGAGTAAGATGCTTCCTATGCAGGACAGGAATTTCAACAGACACTACAGGCAAAAAAATTTAATTGTATCTAGTCAAGGAGTAAGATTATAACTTGGATTAACAGCACGCCCCTTTCCAAACAAGAGCATTTCCATTTCCTTACAGACAGGCAACAGCTGGGACTGAGTGTGGCAGGAGCGTGTTACCACGGCTCACTCCCCTCCTCTGCAGGAAGGTCACACATTCTCTGCGCGTTGCATGTTTTCAGCCTTGCAAGTTTTAGCTTTTCTGTCATTTCACACCTTTTGTTCTTCTCTTTTCTTTCTACACTGAAATTCCACCCTGGTGGGCTTGGTCTTTAGTGCCGGCCTTTGCACCCTGCTGGAATCCTGCCGACTTAGCCCGTTCTGCTATCCCCAAACCAATGTCCACTTTTCGAAGCCCTACAGCACGTGTTTAAGAAATTGGCCTGACCTTAACTCTCCTATCTCAGCAGCTCTGTGTGTGAGGCGTGGTGGGAAAACTTGGCTCCATTTCTCCTCTGTCTAAAACCTCCTTCGGACTCCAGGCCATCCGCAAGTCCCACCCAGTGAGCGGCAGCATCTGTCGGCCCTGCTGGGTGCATTCTGGGACAGTCAAGCCCGAGGACCAGATCTCTGTCCTCACCCCGCAGGGGAAATAAAGGTTGCATCACCAGCAGGGCTTGGGCTGGGGCTTGCAGCCAGTTTCCGGCACTCCCAGGACAGGGCTCTGGATTCTAATGGCCCAGCTGGGGTCTCCAGCTGTCTGTGGGCTCTGGGTGAGCTGGGAGCTGAGCCCTGCAGCCCTGTAACAAACGTTACCCCCAGGCGTAAAATAATCACAGACACTGAGCTACCTGTAGGGCCCAGCACCAAACCCAGGCAGAGGTGTTTTGCTACTTTCTCCGGGAGCTTATCCCTAGGGCCTCACCAGTCCAGGGGGTCATGGAAGGCTAGGGCAGGAAGCAGCCTTGAAACTGAGACTCATGAGGAGCACAAACCGGTCAGGCAAAACAAAACAGTGGTAAACAATGTTCCAGACAGAGAAGGAAGAAACAGGCTGTCCTGGGGACCGGACAAGCTCAGCAGGAGAAGAGGCCATACCTGTGGACAACAGCAGCACTCAGGGAATTTTAAGCCAAAGAGCACAAATCGATCTCTTTCGTTTAATTTTTTTGAGACAGGATCTTGGCTAGTTCAGCCTGGCCTCACTCACTGCAGCCCTCCTGCCTCAGCCTCCTGAGTGCTGAAACTACAGGCTCTTTAGACAGTCATGCTAGCCTGTCCTCTTTTCTGTGGGTAGTGCAATCTCACCAAAGTGTCTGCCCATTAAACATAAAGGTGAAGATGGCAATGATGGATGTCCTGGTTGTGTTTTGCTATCCTGTATTTTTCAGGTATTTGCTCTGTTACACAAATCCAAATTATAAATGACTTTTTGAACTCCCTTGTTTTGGAAAAGTAACCAATGAATCCCATAGTGTTTTGTCCAGAAGGTGCATCTCTGATTACAGGATGGCCTGTTAGACGCTGGTCAACTTTGTCTGTATCACCACAGAATCCTTACAATCACTGACCCCTGCTGGAAGGTTTAAAGCTTCGCTTCTGCATTCAAGTTCTGTCGCTGCTGTATTACGAACAGCGGCCAAAGGCAGGCGTCCTTTTTGACTCTCCACCTCATAACACAGACTTTCCTCTCTGGTCTGCTAACGCTCTCCCTTTTTCAGTTTTTCTTTTGCACATCTTCTGGCTCTTCCTATTCAGTCTCCGAATCCCCAATGTGTCTGTTTTGTATTAAGAGCATCACTGAATTCTGCAGGAGTATATAACTGAGGGCCAATGGACCCAAGGTAAGACGTTCGTATAGCGTGTAGCACAAAAGTATAGCTTATTTTTCACAAATAAACACGAACTAGTAAGAGAAAATAACCAGAACTATTATACATTTCAGTAGAAACAAACTTCAAAGGTGCATACAACGTTCTAAATAAAAGAGCAGTCAAAAATAGTGACAAACAGATGTGCCAGTGTATCTTCAGCAAACAGGAATCACTGGCTGGAAGGACGCCTATTCGAGTGACACCAGGGGTGTCAGGACACAGATGCCTGCATGACGCCCCGGGTAAACTGTGACGCGGCTAAACGCTCAGCACTGCCAACACAGGAACCTGTGCGGCAGGGGGAGGGGCAGGGACCACAATGCAGCCAGCTGGGGCGTGTTCAGGCCGAGCCCTGAAGGTCACAGCAGCAAGGGGACTTGAGAGCCAGCCTCGTGGCAGGTGACACCATCAGGACTTGGCGGCCGGCTGGGCAGTGCCCGAGGAAGGAGCGGGGCTGACTCTGGGCAGCCCAGCTGGGTGGCCCTGACCTGTCCCTCCATGAGAAGAGAGAAGCTCAAGTGCTGGCTGCTGCCCGGGAACCAGGAGAAGCATGCAGGGGACGGTGACCGCTCACGCCCTGGGGCACGAGGCCGGCCAGAGCGCAGCCACCTCATCAAATTAGCTTTAACGAGGCAACAATTACTTAGTGGGCCGGACGGTGTTGTTCTCTGAAATACATAAATAGTTACCACACTTGCATTTCAACTCTGCTAGGAACTCACCCCGCAGAAGCAGACAGCGGTGTCCTCTGCAGGGTTTACACTGGCAGAGCACTGAGCGTTTCGCAAAAGGTTTATCCTCCTGGGCAGCAGGGGGGAAACTGAGGCACAGTGGCCGACGACTCGCCCTGGGTGAGGCTGCAGTCTAGAGGCTCTGACACCAGCGTCGTCCTGCAGTCCCAGGCCTACTCCTCACTGCCCAGCCAGCTGCGCACCCACTGAGGGTGGCCCTGCCTGTACCCGCAGACAGCACCCAGGTACCCTGACCCTGGCACACCCCGTTCTTCCAGTAGGGTGGCTTGGGGAAGTTGCGGCAGCTAAGGCACTTAGTGAGACAGCTGGCGCACACCAGGGCTGCAACAGACGCCAGCTGGGGCACCACAGTGCCTTCCAGCACGGCCGTCACTCTGCCTGCGAGGGCCTGGAGATGCCCGCCCGCAGCGCAGACCCTCTACTGCTCTCCGGATATGGGTCCTTCACCTCCTCCACGTAACAAACAAAACAGACTGCTCTTGGGGTCTGGTCCCCCTCTACCTTCCCAACACACCCAGTCACCGTATTACACACACAGAGCCGTGCACGCCGGAAGAGCCTCGCTCCTCGCTGCCTCTCATTCTGGTCTTTCAAAAAAAAAGCCCTTATGTACCTCCTTTTTTTTCTCTTTTTTTTGTGACAGGGTCTCAACACGTAGTCCAGGTTGGCCCTAAGCTCATTCCGTAGCCAAATCTGGCCTCAAACTCACGACAATCCTCCTGCCTCAGCCTCCTGAGTGCTAGGATTACCAGTGTGCCCGGCCAGCCCTTACGCACCTCTCTATTCTCATTTCAGCTCCCCAACACAACTCCACTCACTCTTCACATCGGTCCGGCCTCCTCCTTTCTGTCTGACTGCCATCTGTCACACTGGTCAGAGAGCCCATGCTGAGGTGTGAATTCTCTCCCTGACATCTCTCTCACGCAGTAAGCCTGCCTGGCTTACACTTTGCTCCCAGCCCTCCTAGCGTCATGCCAATGTCACCGATCTCTTCCCTCACTTTCTTCAGCCGTGCATATGACATCACCTCTGTGCCATGAATCCCAGACCCGCGGCCGCCGCTTCCCCCACACACAGGACACACCTGCTCTCCCAGCACAGCAAACTTCAGATGCTGGGAAATCAAACTCCCCGGCCCCCGTAGGGACAAGGGACATCTTCCCGACCATTTGTGCAAAGCAGTGCAACCTCCACTCTTCCAGGCTAAACACAGCAGTCACCTGAGGTCCTACCTCTGCTGCAGGCCACCTCACCCTCCTCTTTACAACCACCTCCAGACGTGCCTTTCCGTCCTCCTTCTGGTGGGTTGTGACCCCTACTTTAGCATACTATTTGGTTTTGTTCTGGCAACAGGGTCTCACTATGTAGCCCAGGCTGGCCTCCAACTCACGATGCAGCCCAGGCCAGCCTGCACCTCACTGCAATCCTCCTGTCTCAGCCTCCTGAGGGTGAGGGCTGGGATCTCAAGCCAAAGCCACCACGCCCGGCTTTTAGCATACTGTTTTAAGGTAAATCCAATCTAGGAGACTGGCTCTGCAGGTTGTGGGGCTACTCCTTTACACAGCAGGTCCCCCACTTACCCTCACTAAACTTGTTTCCAACTCTGTCTTCAAGGCTAATATTTGACCGCTGGGATGCCTTTCACTTGAGGTCTGACAAATGGAGTTCGTTCATTTCAGCAGTGAAGCAACTATGACTCAAAGAAATTGTGACACGCCTGAGGTCACAAATCCAGCAGCAGGGCCTGTATGGCCTGGATATTCTGAGAAGTCACTATGCTACCTACTGGGTTCCCATCCCGACACCGGCCTTGGGCTTCTGCTTCCCATGCTGCCCTCACTTCTGGTTGGCACCCTACCCAGCCTGTGGCACAGACGGCCTGAGGGTGCAGTGCGGCTGTCGCCCTCCCATCTCCCAGGGTCCCAGACATATGCAAAGCTTGGAAACCAGGCCAGCAGAGGCTCCTGCTTCCAGACACAGAAGGTCCTCACTAACGGCGACCTCCAGTCCCCGATGACTGTGCTCCCAGCCCATGGCCGTGTGGGTACTGTTATGACCGGAATGGGAAAATCTACTCACTGTCATGAAATGCTGGAGAACCGTGCTGTCGGCGGTGCTGGAGAGCAGCTGTCTCACGCTCGGTCCAGGCCTGGCCCAGCCTCAGCCTAGAAGACAAACATCTGTTAGTGGTAAGAACACATAAGCTGTGGGTTTGCTTTCTAGTAAAATTAAAGAGGGCACATGTAATTTTCTCTGCAAGTAACAGTGAACGGAGTGTAAAACACAGGTGCGCCATAAATATTTGCTGAATTCAAAGTATTTTGGAGAACTTAAAAAAAGTTATCTCCATGGGGCAGGGGGAAATTCCTTTCCCAACACAACCCTATGATAAATATCCACCACAATACACCCAACAGGGACAAAATTATAGACTAGGAAAGAAATGTAAAATTACGTATCTAAATGATTAGACACAACAACCAAGATACAAACACAGCACTTCACTGCTTTGGTGATGGGCTTCTTAATGTTTTAGAATTAGGCTTGGGCATCTGGAAGCACAAAGGGGGAAGTTTTTGTTTTTAATCTCAGACTATAATGTTTTTTAAAGTGAATGTTCTCAATTATATTGGAAAGATACATGTTCTTCAGAGAACACACCAAAAATCCAGGATCAAGAGTTTTATTTGTAGTTTTGAAGCAGCAATATTTTGGACTAAAATTGCATCTTAATAGCACTTCAGCCTCCCTGTGAGGCACAGACGGCTGAATAAATTAGTATCAACTGCAGTGTTAAAGACTTCTGCTCACTAGATCCTTTCCTTTTCTTGAACCTGAAACAATTAAATGGGGGGGGAGGTGCTGCCAAAAAACAAACACATCATTTCTTCTCTCTTTAGAGGAAATTCTGATTTGCATCCCAGTAAACAGCCAGAAGTGGTGACATATGCCTGTAATCCCAGTACTTCTGTTATCCTAGCACTCGGGAGGCTGAGGCAGGAAGATCACTTGAGTTTGAGGCCAGCTTGGGCTACAAAGTGAATTCAAAGCCAGCCTGAACTGCATAGTGAGACTGTCTTAAAAAAAAAAAAAAAAAATTAAAAAGAGAAAAAAAGAAATCCAGTAAATAGCAAAAGAAATTCTGGTCACTGGATTGAATTTTTAAAATGCTATTAAAGGGTCCAGACAGCAAAGACGACTGTCCAAAGATTATCTGCTATAATCCTAAAACTAATTCCTAATGTCTTTTTACATAATGTCCTCTTTTGGATCCAAAACTGCCCAGAAAAATCCTTTTCTAGCTACAAAAAATAACAATAATTTTTGGTGACTTTGATGCAAAAAAAAAAAAACCCCAACAACCTTAGAAAACGTAAAATATAAGGGAGGGAGGCTGCACATCTACAGTATTTTCCTTATAATGAGCAGGCGTGAGAGCCACACACAGTCACCCCAATAGCTGAGTGTGTATAACTGAGAAAAACAGCTCCATCTCATCTGGCATTTATTTTCTTAAGGGCAGGTCATGATGCACGCAGAAGCTCTAGGGAATGCATACATCTGTTTAATGTTAAAAGAAATGCAAATCTGTATCCAAGAAAAGCAGCAGACTCGCTTCCTGCAACCTCCATTCTTTGGCATCAGCGACCAGAGTTGTGCATCGGTGTAACCCTCACCTTAAGCTACAAGAGCCATGCAGAAGAGGAACAGTCACCTTTCAACGATTCTGGTTAAACTTTCGATACTTTTTAATAAGACCCCCATTTATGAATGCCACCGCTACTGATCCGTGTGTCCGGTCACTTCGCGCTGCCGCTCAGTCCCCATCGTAAGACAGGCAAGGCTACCCCGGGGACCCGGGGCAGCCGGCGAGCCCATGCGAATTAGTGGGGTGCCATCTGCTCGGGGGTCGCCGCCCTCGCCTGCTCCGGCGGGCTTGCAAGGACACCCGGGCGCCGGGAAGGCTGGTGGGTGCTCCCCAATTCTTTGTTCTCTGAGTCGCTGTCCCTCATGGGCCCCGCGCGTCCCCCGCCTCCCACCCGGGGCGAAGCCACGGCCCGACCCGGAGGCCTGGTTCCCACCTGCGGCGGCGCGGGGCCCAGGCCGCCGACGTGCGTCCTCCGCGAGCGGCGGGCCGCTGGCCGGGGACCCCGCGGCCTCGGCCCGACCCGCGCCCGGCCGGCGCATCCCGCCGCCGCCCCGGGGACAAAGCGCCCCGGCCCCGCGCGGCGCCCGCCCGCCCGCTTGCCTCGTCCCGCACGGCAGCGGCCCCGGCGCAGCGCGGCCCGCAGGCAGAGGCGGCGGGAGCGGGCGGGCAAGCCGGGCGAGCGGCCGGGCCGCGGCGGCGGCGGGGCCGGGGACAGCGCCGGAGGAGACGGACATTTCATTCGAGCTAAAGTGGAGTCGCTTTAGGAGCGATCATTGGCCGAAGCGAGACACAAACCTCCAATGCAGCCCTGGTTGGCTCCCGTCTCCAATCGGCTGTTTGGTTGGACAGAAAATGGCTGCGAAGGAACCAGTCCCAGCGCGGAGCCCTGCTTCCAGCTCGCGGCCTCCCCTCCCTCCGCCGCGGGCCGCTCCCCTCGGCGCGACACCCGCCCTCCGCGACGCCCGGCCGCCGGCGCGCACGCTCGGCCCCGCCCACCGCGCGGCGGCCCCGCCTCACGTACGGCGGCCCCGCCCCACGCAGGCAGCGGCGGCGGCCACACGGAGCGGTGCGCGGCTTCTTCCTCCTTCTGCGCGGGCTTTGCCGCCGGCCCCTGAGCTGCCCCGGGCGGCCCGTCCGGCCTGCGCCTGCACTTCCAGGGGGGCGCCGCGGGGACGCTTACGAAGCCCGCGCCTGGAGCTCGGCTCCGGGCTTTTCCGGCGTCCTCCACGGGCGGCTCGGCTTAAGCCCGCGCGGGAGAGGCGGCGGCCCGCACGTGGCTGCTGCGGCCCATGCACCTGGGGACGGCGCCGGCCTCCGCCCGCGAGCGCCTTTGTAGCCAGGTGCAGCCCGGCCGCGACAGGGTTCCTGGCCTGTGTCCCTCCGAGAGTGGGCGGCCTGGTCCCTCACTGAGCTTTCCGGCTGTCACTACATGTGTCCGGTGTCTGTCTATGTCACACAGATACATGCAAACGTGAGCGGTTTTGTCTTGAGTTCACACTGTGCCTCAACATATTTAACCATTTCCGAGGCAAATAAGGCGAGAAAAATGACAGCCTCCCCACCCCGAGTTTTCCCAAGAGGAGTAAGTTCGAGTGCTGTTTTGCAATCAGGTAATGCTATGAATTCCAGTGCCCTGTCTTACTGCCTAAGACCTCAACCAAATTTCTTTACCTCTCTGATTTCTTCACTTTTATAACGGAGATAATACTAGCTGGTTTAAGTTAACGTTAACATATAAAGACTTTAAGAAAAACATTTGATTTATTTCAAGGTTGGTTTGTGTTTCTAAGGAGACGGGATTCACTATTGCCTATGGAGGGGCTCTGAACTGGACTCAGTCCTCCTGCCTCAGCCTCCATAGGAGCTGCGGCTCTAGACCACCATGCCCGGGGCCTGTGATGAGGAGAATCCCAGTATCCATCGAGCTTTGGAGCTCAACTGGAGGAAGTTGGGCCCCAATTTAACTCCTCCCTTTCTTTCTGCTTTACAAAGTGAACTTGGGAGTGAAATGCTCAAAAGCAGGAAGGATAAAAATGGATGTAATCGAATTGGGAGGAGTAGGACTAATGCACACACTGAATCATGACCCCAGAGAGGCAGCCATGACTGCTTCCTCTGAGTTCATGGCATCTACACACCTAATTCAGAATTAGCAAGAAGGCCAGCTGGCTCCTGGGCAGGCCCTGTACCCAGGGCCACGGGGTTCCCAGGTGAATAAAACCCTCTGCTGACCTCAGGGCTAAAACTGAAAGGGGAGGTTTCCCCTGCACTCTCCCACAGGTGCACCCTGGGGGGGGCGCTACCTTAACCTGGCTTTTTCTCCCCGCTTATATCTAAACCCATCCGTGATCGCGTGGTGGAAGATAGGCCAGGATCACAATCTGATCTTGGGAAAGCTGCTGAGGCTGATCTAGCAGATGCACGGGTTCGGGAGGATAGGAGATCACAGGAGATCGTCTTCATTCTTCCTCCCTACCCTGCAGCCACCCTTCAGCGCCTGTCACCATGTATGTGGGAGTCATCATTTGACAAACAAAACTAAATCCCTGGCACTGTGATAGCACCATTGGATTTGCCTTCCTTACTTTAGCAAGGCCTCCTAATTGCCATGAAGACAGTGCCTGTTACGCTGTCTTCACTTCCAACCTCCTGGTCCCCTCTCATTCTCTTCTCCATCTTTTCTTACACCAAAGTCTGGAAGAGTCTGGCTTCCACTTCCTCCCTGCCCCACCTTGTGCTTCCTGTCCCCTACCTGCCACCATCCAGACCGTCTGGTCTGGGTGACATGTACACACACAGGTGTGTGCACAGCAGGCTCTTCCTTCAAGATCCCACGTGGCACCTTTCCTATTTCAGGTCCATCCTCTTCTACAAGGAACTTCCTCCCCCCCTTTTTTGAGACATGGTCTTGCTATGTAGTTCAGGATGGCCTTGAAATCACTGTGTAGCCCAGGCTGCCCTTGAACTCGTGAATTTTCCTGCCTCAGCCTCTCAAGTGCTGAGACTATACCTGACTTCTAGTGTCCCTATCCTGAGAGTTGCTATCATGTCATCCACCTCTTCCCACCTGGAGATCAGTATTGTTTGCCCCAACATACTTTGCTTAGTTGGATGATCCTGGTTTTGTTGTCTCTGAATACAGACTGGAAACGCTTCTCATTACCCACATTATTACAGCCAGTAATACCCCACCCGCCTCAGGAGTGAGCAGGAGATTAGGGCCTGGTAAAACTGGCTGGGGAAGTGGGCGTGGCCTGTTAACTACAAGATCCCAGACACATGGGCAGCACGGTTCTGAAGCCCTGCGTCCGGGCTTCTCCCAAGAGCTTTCAGGATGCCTAGACCTGATTCTAAGGCTAAGGTGTGGGATCTCAACACCACCTGTTGTAGTCAGGGGTTGTGCAGAGAACAAACAGAATCAGGACATAGAATTTATAATATTATTTATGAGGGTCACCCAGAGTTAAACACAGAAAGTGCAGGAAATCTGTCCACAACACTAATGACACAGAATATTCAGCCAAGGGCCTAAATCCCACAGCAATGTCCTGCATGAGTCCAGATGAAGACCCAGAGCTCACGACAATGCCTCCCACGAGTCCAGCTGAAGGTCTAGGGCCTACAAGGACTCACACCAGTCTCTTTTACGGATCTGTGCTGGGAAGGCCTAAAGGTCAGCAGTGGAAGCTGGAAAGTCTATATGCCAGCGGGGTGAAGGCGCTGTGCTGGTAGGTTGAGGGTTCTACACAGGAGCCAAGAAGTCAAAGCTCAAAACAAAGACCAGGGCTGTCCTGAAAATCACCACAGCCCTGCTCAGCAACACGGAGGCCCCGAGCTTCTCCGACAATAAGCATAGTTGAGTACATGCCGGCAAGCCGGCATGACAAGTTTGCCCTGGAGATTAAACGACACACGTCTTCACCTCCAGAGCCAGGAAGCAATGCTCGATGTAAGGACCAGAGCCCCCAAGAGCTCACCAACAAGGTCCCAAGCTCCTCTGATGACAATGGTCAAACTCACACTGGGAAGCTAGTCATGACGAGCTCCTCCAGCAGAACCAATGGCTCAAACAGCAACACTCAGAGAAACCCACAATGGCTCACTCGTCTTCTCCAGGTCTCCCCTTTATGCTGGCAACTTTCCTCAGGTGGAACATCTACACTCAGCACCATGCTGATTTAATTCAGCTGGCATTAAGTTGACCACCAGTTTTTAATCCATAACACCACCTCTCCGGACCCACGGGTTTGTTTTCTCGAGATTAGACACCATGAAAGGACACCTTGAAGCCGTGAAGGGTTTGCTATCCTAACTTTCTCTGATCGTCCTGGCTGTGTTTCCCAGATGCAAGGTGTCTGTTTATCTTTGCTCTTACCTTCTTGTTCGCCTGACCCAAGCTCGCTCTGCAGGGCCAGCTTCTCTCCCATTCTAGCTTTCTTCAGTAAACTTTGCCACTGACTGAGTGAGCACTGTGAGCTGAATCCCTAGGTTGCAGTTCTCAGCACAGGGCCCTGGGACACTCTCCTCAAAGCTAAATCTCACTTTGCAGTGCTCAGCCAGTGAAGGGTGGGGCCTTGCTGATTCCTCACATGCCCTTCAGCTATTTTTCCTATTGTCCAGTCCCGGAAGTGCTTGGTTTTTTTCCTTTCTTTTTGTTTTGTTTAGTTTTTTTTTTCTTTGAGACAAGGTCTCCTTATGAGTGCAGGCTGGCTTTAAATTCACTCCTGTAGCCCAGGCTGGCCTTTAATTCACAGTGATCCTCCTGCCTCAGCCTCGCAAGTGGGATTACAGGTGTGCACCACCCTGCCTGGGTTCCTTTTGATGCTAATCTTTTTATGGCCAATCAGCACACACAAAGAAGCTTAACAGCAATATGAAAATCAATCCCTCAATGAGGTACCATTTTTATACCCACTAGGAGTGGCTACAAAAATATAGATAATAAAAAGTGTTGTTGTGGAAATATAAAATGATACAGACACCATGGAACACAGTGTGGCATTTCCTTAAATGATTAAACATTCCCAGAAATTTCCACTCCTGGTTAAAAACCTAAGAGAAATGAAAAAAATTACAAAAATTTGTAAATGGGTGTCCGTAAAAGCTTTACTTCTGGGAGAAGAGACAAGATGGCGGACTGGTAGGTAGCAGGAGAGAGACCCTCTCTGAGAGAGACAGCTCAAATGCCAGAATAAAACACCCTGGAGAGACCCAAGCAGAGACAGAGAGACTCTCACAACCCAGAAAGAAACTAAAGCGCAAAAACCCACTCGAATAAGAGGTCCTGGGGCTACTAT